>VDFB02265924.1:91410-115587 GCA_007258455.2 Sequoia sempervirens
AGGGTTGAGAGAGAGATCAGAGGGGGATTGAGGGTTTTAAGGTTTAAGGGTTGAGGGTAGAGGGTAGAGGGTTGAGGGTTGAGGGTTGAGGTTTGAAAGTACAGGTTGTAGGGTTGAGAAAGAGGGTGTAGGGTTGAGAGAGAGAGTGGGGGGTTAAGGATTTAAGGGTTGAGAGAGAGAGGAGGGGTTGAGGGTTTTAGGGTTAAGGGTTTATAGTTTAATGGTTTTAGGGTTTATGGTTTATGATTTAAGGGTAGAGGGTGTAGGGTTGAGAGAGAGAGACAGGGGTTTTGATGGTTTTAGGGTTTATGGTTTAAGGGTTGAGGGTAGAGGGTTTAGGGTTTAGGGTTTTAGGGTTTTAGGGTAGAGGGTAGAGGGTTGAGAGAGAGTTGAGGGTTTTTGGGTTGAGGGTTTAAGGGTTTATGGTTATAGTTTAAGGACAGAGGGTAGAAAAATCTATTTCACTCCAACCCCTCTCCCATTGTGAGGTCTTTCCCCCCACCCTAATTGGATAACTCTCTATCCCTCTCAAGTCTCTATCGCTCTTAGGTCACAGTCCCTACCATGCTACTATCACTAATCTCTCTCACTCATATCCCCTCTCCCACTATCTCAAGTCTCACTCCCTTCCTATTGGTATTGTGAAATCATTTCAAAGCATCACATTTGGCACTTGCCAAATTTGCCACTTTCCAAATTTTGCGCTCTCCAAATTTGGCGAGCACCAAATGTGTTTTTTTACCTTGAAATGGTAAAATAGGGGTTCACCCCATGATTTTGGCCCACATGCTTCTACTTTTGTTTGGTTTAGCGCTTAATTTGATAGAGAAACACCTTTTTTATGTAGTTGACTCCCTATTGTACCAATCTATTATTGATCCATCACCTTTTTGCCACCAATTTGTATGTAGAAAACGTAGATGAAGACATTTTGAAGTTTCTACATCATTTTGCATTATCTCAGGTAATATATTCATTTTTGGTAATATTGAAATGTTTATATTTAGTATGTTTGTTTGTTTTTGACAATAATCTAAATTCCTTTAATGATTTTATTAATCATAACAACTGGACATAGAATTCAACATTGAATTAGATGAGAGTTACATAAAAAAGTTTATTTTTTATGAATTTGAAGAAAAAAATGAAAATCATGACATAATTAGGATGAATTCATGTTTAAACTTATATAAATGATATCAAATTAACACAAATTTTCTTATGAATTCTATTAGCATTGCTTATATTATTCCATCTCCAACATGCTTAGATAAACGAATTCAACTTAAAACAAGTTTTTTTGTTTTGTTTTGACAATTTATAGACCATTCATTTGATGGTTTTATTAATCTTCATTGTTACAAATAGAATTGAACATTAAATTCATTATTATTGATGGTTGTGGGAAAACTTTTAGTTTCAACTAATTTGGAAAACCTAAGAGCTTTCATCAATGTTAATGTGCAAGTTTCTATTAATTTTTTGTGCCATAAAGAATTCACCTTCATCACGTGCTTAGATAATTTCAAGTGACTCAAATACATAGTTGGTTTAATGCAAGTTTCCATTCATTCATACCATTTACCATTCTTCCTTGGTAGATTTATGTATAAAAAAAGTTGTAGCATATATCTACAAGTTTGATAATTCCAAACAACTTGCTGCCTTCTTTCATAAAATGCTTTGGTGTGTTCAATAAAATGCAATGTAATCAACATTATCAATATGTTTCATAAAATGAATTACTTACTTTTGTTCTATGTGTGATTGTGAATATGAAACATTCAACACATGTTGAAGAAACGACCAAATCCTCTAACATCAGAAGAACGTGTAGTAAAAAATACAAGGAGAAGAGAATAAAAAAATGCAGCTCATGAAGCAAAAGAATTGTAGCCCATACAACCAGAAATTCCCGTGCAATCTAAGATAGATGTACAATTGGAAAAAAAAGGGCACAAATGGACAAATTTTGTGGAAGGACACAAATGGATCCCCAAGTTGGAGGCACATCATCAACCATAGGTGAAGTTCAATGCACATCTCTAGTTGAAGACACACCAACAACAATATGTGGTCTTCCAAGTACATTAGAAATCACATCTACAGTTGAAGACACACCATCAACAACATTGTGTTTTGAAAGTACATCAATGAACATGCCTCTATTTGAAGTCACTCCACAAACATCTCAAGTTGGAGGTACAACATTGTTTACATGTTAATCTCAAGGTATGTCATCAATTGTACCTCTGATTGAAGGTACGTGATCTATCCCCGATGTTGTTGACACAAATTTACATTTGAGAACTCCTTGAGTTTTGCATAGAAAACCTATATTTTTTATTGATATTGATTCCAATGTTTTGAAATGGATGTCTGATAAGATGTCAAAACATACATGTCAAAGAGCTACACAGAGGATATGGAGTTTTTTTTTTTGAGAAGCTAAGTGAGGGTAGAAGATGCCAACGCTTTGTTGAAATTATGAGGAAACTCAAATTTAGGCTCACCATGAAGGCTCTTGGGTTGAGAGTTTCGAATGACTCAAGTGAAAATTCCATTGTAAAGAACTTGATAAGTGCATATGAGAGCATGGGTTCTACCTCATGCACGAAGGATAGTTGTGCCACAAGACGTGTGATGACAACAACACTATTAAGCGGTCAAACAAGGAACAAGGTGAACCTTACAAATACAAGTCTTTGAAAATAAGTAGATCATCTCTAATGAGAGCCAAAGGAAGGCGTGAAAGAGTGGAGGAACCAAATAGCAATGAGTTATGGGAATTCTTGGGTAGAGTGCCACGAAAAGATAAAAGAATTGCTCAAGGATTGAGATCTTTAATAGTAGATTATTAGAAGGATAACACAAGGACCTCTCCTAATCAAAGAGATGTTGTAATAAGGAGAATTGGTAGTAAAATCCGCGAGCCACATCCAAAGCATTATTTGGATACCACTCAAACCCAATTTTTTATTGATTTTGTACAAAAGTTTCCTGAAATTAAAATATGTCAAAGGTATTTTGAAATGCTAAAGCCTTTTTTATGTCAAAATAAATCACACACACACAACTTGTTGTTGTAGAGTACATATTGATTTTTCTAACGATAATGATGTTTATCGATGTATATGTGTAGATATGCATACTGACAATGTTTTACAGGAATGTAACATAAGGACCACCCAAATCCTCAAGGGAATTCTTATCTTCCATTTTATTTGAAAGAGATGATGGTCAAATTTTTTGCAAGTCATGTTTGGATGGCACATGTCATCATTGTGGTGGCATGCAACATTTTCCAATTTGCTAACATATGGTTGGTACACAAACAATTGGAGACAAAATTGTCGAATTTGGAAAATGCAAGACAATGGAATACAATTTAAAAGATGGGAAAGAAGAAAAGAAGTGTGAATTGATCAGTGATAAGATTCCAGTATATTAGTTTATGGGAATTTTCCATGATCAGGTGGTCTATGAGTATGCAAGGCATACACATAGAGCTCAACGATTGGACTCACAATTCAAGTTATGCAAGGACACGTTTCCACTTGATAGCATTGTTTTAGTTGTCAACTTCGTGAAGAACTACACACTACAGCCACAGAATGAGGTGCAATCACAGTACTACAACTCTACACAATTTTCTATATTTGTGCATATAGCATTCATTCATGCAAATGATAGTACAAAGGATAACATGAAAGTATTGAGGAAGTATCACTTTTACATAAGTGATAATTGCACACATTCTACCAAGTTTTTGCAAGTTTGCTTTCATATGTTCCATGTTGATCTGGCTAGCAGAGGCATATCATTCAGTCAACATATCATATGGTCAGATAACTGCACATCACAATTCAAGAACACCAAAATGTTATACTAGTTGAGCAGGATGCACAGGATCAGTGGTGTTCAACATATGTGGAACTTCTCAGAGGTCAGGCATGGAAAGGGGGAGCATGATGGAGTGGGTGCATGTATCAAAAGAGCCCTTGCATGAGAAGAGTTAAATTACAAAGATAGTGTAAAGTTGACAGATGCAAGATCAATTGTTGAGTGGTGCAATCATGCAATGGGTCTAGGTAGTCAAGGTAATTCTTTAGTTTGTAGATTTTTTCATTTAGTAGATGATACTAACATTGCAAAATATGAGGATTGTTTTACATTAATACGATTGAGCGAGCTACATTCCTTTAGAATCTCCAATGTAGGTTCATGGATTATCCATACACAAAAGATGGCATGCTTTTGTTTTGCATGTACACTTTGAGCATGGAATGATTGCAAGTCAACAGAGTGGGTTGAAAAATGGTCTGTAAGAAGTATAACCCCATTTGACACTTATAAGCTCTTGAAGGCTCTACAAATCACAAAGATGTAATCATCTGTTGACTTTGATCATGTATCGGACCTTGTAGAACCAGGTAATATATCTTAATTTTATGTTTTATTTTGATGTTCGTTAAATACATCTAACAAGATGAACATATCAATGCAGGGCACACATATGCAGTGATTATAGATGAACAAAATGAAGAGGGTACAAATTATTGCCTGTTTCATTGTATTAAGGCCAAAAAGAAATTGGAGGCCCTAGTTATAGATGGAGAAAACATAGAATATCCTACAAGTTCGGTGGTTGTTACTGGAACATGGCTTAGAAGGTACCCAGTTAAGAATGTTGCAATTTGGTTGTTTGAGGACTTCAACATGCATTGGAAGATTCTTCACTACTCAAACCTTGTTGTCACTACCAATGTTCATTTGATCAAATGTAAGGGTAGACCTACGAACAATAACTTGTGGAAAGTGTGTGAGTCTAACCACGAGGCAATACTTGACACGATAAAGAGTAGAGCAGACCCAAATGGTTCCCTAGATTAATTGGTTAGTATGCACATTGAATTTGTAAAGTCATATTATTGATCATTACTTTATTTCAAGCGTTTAAGTTTGATTGTATAAGGGTTTGCAAAATTGCATTAATGTATATATGCAAAATGATGGTTATATGTTGCTCTCTATTTGATGCAGACCTAGGAGCCCCAAACTTACTCAAAGTGTCAACCTTCCTTCAAGAGGCATCTAACAAGAATAAAAGGCCTATTAGACCAATCCAAAAAACTCCCAAAGTTTGAAAACAACCAAAAGTAGAATTTCCCACTTTCACCCTTGGAACCCTAGTAACAGTGCAAACTCGGTTTTAGGCCCTCAACTCTAACACTTCCCAAAACACTTGAAAAAAATTGGATGATTCAGACACCCATTACAGAGTTACAAAACATATCTTAGGGTCAGACACAAGTCCTTTGGTCCAAACTCTTGAAATTCCCACTCCTACATTGTCCTAGTTAGGCTAATTAGGCCTAAATTACAAAGCAACCCACCTTTAGACATATCATAGACAACTAAAACTTTGAGGCAACATTTCCCATGCCCTCAAACTACTAAATCCACAATTAGTTTCCAGAGTTGACTCTTCTAACATAGCAAACTATGAAACCCTTGATTTTTAGCCAAATTAAGAGGGTTTACTAAAAACCTACATTCCACGCCTCCTCAAATCTCAAAACCAACTCAAACACTCTTAAGAAACCATTCAAATGCTTAATAATTCAAAATAAATGACCTCTCACTCAAATTTTACCAAACCCTAGACTAAAACCTCCACTTTCATCCATTTTCCCACATAAACTCAACAGGGACAACAACCCAATCTACTTTATTTATTTCTCTCAACATAAAACACTCTCCCTAACACCTAAAAAATTCTCCATGAGACCCAATACATGAATAATAGTGAGAACAGTTGATGTATGGGCCTTCAAAACATGATAAAAGCTACAAAACCCCAAAATAGGGTATACCCAACAATCCTCAGGAAAATAATATAAGATGCTTCAGATTATCTTCTAAACCTTCAAACCAGATGCAAAGCACTATTGATTCATGCCACTACAACATCCATACAAAATTTGTACAATCTAATTTATGTACGTTACCGTACAAATCTAAAAAAGATGGAAAACTCAAAAAATTCCTGAAAATAGTAAGAATTAAATTGGATTTTCTTCCCAAAATCTCCAAGCCAACCTTTAAAATGATGATTCCCACATTTTTAAAGGTTTCCTTACCTAATAAAACTGACATAACATCCTCTAACTGAATTTTGAATCCCTTTATGGCCATTGGAGTGCAAAATTACACTTGTTTACATATTCTTGTTAACAACACTTTGATTCCTTTTACATTATTTTACTATTTGACCCTCCTAGACATGTAAATTTTTTTTGATGGTCTATTTAGACCTTATTGGACCCAAAAAATGACCTTATGCATGAAAAGAAACATTAACCTACCTAAACCCCATTTATCGTCATTGACATTTTGTTAACATGTTTGACATCATTTACAATATGGAACAATAAGACACCAAAGTTACCATTTACATCAAGCATGGTCTTATTAGACCTTATTAAGATCAAATAAACTAAATACACCCCTACCAACCTACTGATCACCCATCAACCCATAAAGAATCAAATTTCTTGTGAGTAAGGTGTAGGTGCTCCTGCACCACTATTTGGTGCAGAGGCACCAAGCTTCGGTGGTTGTCATTAGGGTGATGAAGTCTTAGTTTGGTTTTAATAAGGTCATATAGACCATTTATTTATGTAATAATTCTATTTTAGTGGTTATTAGTGAGTTAGGAGGTTTTGGTTGCAAATTTGCTAAATTAGTGCAATGTGTCATTTTTTAAATTTTGGAGTGCAAGAAATGTAGTGTCTCTTTTTCAATGTTGTAGCAGTCAATTGCATGAGCTTGTACTAAAGGGAATTGAATAAAAGTGTTTTGATTTGGGTAGAGGGATTTTTTAGCCACGTTTTAGTTTTTGTGGCATTGAAATCCATCTTGTTTTGAGCTCTTAGGGTAGATTTTACTGTAGGCGGGTTTAGAAGTTTAAATTTCAAGTTTTGAGGTCATCAAGTGATTTAATGGCACATTCCACCTAATGTATATACTACAACTAAGTGTAATGAGTCTATTAGGTGGGGAATGGGTTAGAAGATGATTCTTGGAGTATGGGAGATCATTTTGGAATGATGGCATGCAGCCTTGGGTGTGAAAATGTGTGATTTTGAGTGAATTTGAGTGGTTTTAGAGTGTGAATGGATGAAATAATTTGGGGAAGTCATTTGTGAAAGTCTTTTGAGCATGTACAAACATCATATGGTATTTTGTGGGTGTTGTATGTTAGATTTAATTTTGGGAAGAGTGATTTTCAATAAGGCTCCTTGAAAAACCTAGGTTTGGTGGCTTAAGAGTGAGGTTTTAGTGGATTGGTAGCTTGGTGAGTGGTTGGAACTCTAAAAATTGTGAAATATTAAGGTTGGTAACCTATTTAATGAATTCCCATGGTGTTTGATTTGATTGCAGGTGTTTGGGAAGGTGTCTCTTTGAAAAAGAGGCCTAATTGGCCTAGTTACCCCTACAGTATAGTGGGATTTTGGAGAATACATTGAAAAAACCATCTCCAGGCCTCCTATAACCTTATGATGAATTCAAACACCCTTTTTAAGCCTACACAAGCTTAATAATACTTAATATTATGTTTCCCCCAAACTTCACCCACTTTTAATCTCTAAAACCTCAATTTTCCATTAAAAAATGTGCTTCTCTCAACTAGGGCTTCATGCCCAAACATACACATGACCTCCCTAGTCCTTGAAAACCTTAAAACACATCAAACCCCACCAGAACTCACTAAAACCAACTGGTTCTAGCCTTCTTAAAAACAAATTCTTCAATCTGCTACCTCAACCTGTGAAATGGGGTTAGAAATTGAATAGCATAGGTAAAGTGACAACCAACACTTCTAAACTATTAAAACACATCCAAACAAGAGAATACAATAAAAGCATAAGGAAAATAAAACATTAAATAAAAATACTCCCCATGCTTGAACTTGAATCACTTCTCTTGCTCTTTTTTTTTTTTGTTATGCAACTTTGCCCTTAGATTTGCTAAAATACTTGTGCAAAACCTGCAAATGGTAGCAAGAAAGTTTGAGACAATTAGCTGTTAAAGTGAAAATGGAGAAGGAAGGTTGTTTTTATAGACAACCTTTCGAATGGACGTCTGAGATTAATCTTATAGAAAGATTCCAAGATCAATGGATGAGAATTCATGAGAGGGATGTTACAAAATGGATGGTTGAGATTAAGTCTTAGAAAAGATGCCAAGATCAACGATCCAGAATCGATGCACCAACAATATGCCATGCATGGAAAGGCTGTGACGTTGATGGCTATGACGCCTAACAGATATGAGAGACATGCAAGACATGCAGGCTATGACATAAATGAATGTTATGACAGGGGATTACGATAGAGCATCTTTGACCAAGTGGAGGTGCATAAATAATTTATTCTAAATTATTTATTCAAAATGGAGGAAAATGACAAGTGGCAAATAAATAATTTATCCAAATTATTTATTTAGATAAAATGGCAAGAGGAGCATTAATTAAATTAATCAATTTAATTAAATGGGGAGGTAGAAATTAGACATGGATAATTAATTTGAATTATTTATCGAAAAGAGAGGAATGAAACACAATTAAATAATTTTGACAATTATTTAATTATAGAAGAATAAAAGGTCAAATAATGATTATTATTATTATCTGACTATAGATGAAAGATAAATAATTAAATAAAAAATGATTTATTTAATTATTGAAGAAAGGGATATATTAGCTATGCAATTAAACAATTTTAAATGATTTATTTAATTATTGAAGAAAGGGATATATTAGCGACCCAATTAAACAATTTTAATTGATCAAAATAGAATAAAGATGAGAAGGTGAATTAATTAAATAATTAAAAAATATTTAATCAACAGAGGAATGCGGTCAAACTTAATTGAATAATTAAAATTATTCAATTATCGAAGGACAACGACCAAGAAAAATGATGCTCGTGGACCTAGGACATTTTTTAGTGTCTACACAACCCATGCCTTTTAGGCCTGAATTCATGCATTATATACTTGATTGTCATTAGCGAAATTATATATTAACTTATATTTTATCTTATTTTCCTTTTGTTGGAGTAGGTGTTGGAACACTTAAAGGAAACACCTCAGGGAGGAGGTGTCGAAACACCTGAAGGAGATAAAGAAAAAGAGATGCCTAGAGAGGTATGTGTTTATTTTATTGTGTTTGGTAAATATGTTCCTATTACCAACAATTGTATTCTAAATTGTATCAATTTGATTTTTTTGTGTTCACCTATATAGATTGACATTGCAAAAGTTGGTATGATTAGTTCTTTGAGAGGGGCATATTCTAGGACTCATGACAGTTTGAAGAGACGTATATATATGAGGTAATCAAGATTTCAATTTTATAGTTCAATTATAATTCAATGTACATTTATTTTTATGTTAATTATTTGATTTTAAATTATATAATATAACTAATCTCAATGGTTTGAACTTTTCTTGTGCAGTTACCTTCAAAGCCAAAGAGTGCTTCAAAGAGGCTCAACTTTGATGATCCACTAGTAGTTTAGGTTGAGATAGATTTTTTGGCATGTATATTATGAATAGATATCAAGATGGAATATGCCACACTTTGTAAAACTTTGTTTGAGTTGGCGTTGATGCCATTTTCGTATATGGACATACACTTGATTATTGGATAATTTAATAAATATAAGTTGAGAATTGAAATAATTTCTTCGTCATGTGCATGTTTAAACTGTTCAAAAAATTAATCTTGAGCAATGGTTAAATATCAACGTACAATAGCATAAAAAATCATGGTTATAATATATAGTTGACAATAAAAAATAATGAATAATGGTTAAATTATATCATATATTGCTTAGTTATATTATGGTTAAATTATATAGTTTAAACAACTTTGAAGACAAGAACAATGGTAAAGTTTAACATTTTAACTTTAAAGTTTAAATACACAAATGCCATTGTCTCACAAAACACTAAATCAAAACACCATTGGATAGTCATGTTCAAGGTACATAAGCACTAAATCAACAATCATCTTCCAATGAAACACTCACCAACACTCCAAAACTCAAAACCCTCACTTTTGACAAGTTTCAAAGGGGGTTTATTGAAAACCTTGCCTCCAGACCTCTCCTCACTGTTTCAATGCCTCCAACACCTTCAAATACGTATTCCCTTGCTTAATTAACTCTTACAAAGTGTTTCCCCAAGTTTTTTCCATCACTACCTACTCTTAATCTCCAAATTTCACTCAAAACACACATTCTTCACAACTAGGCATCATGCCCAAACCCCCAAATGGCCACCCCTACTCTTGAAATCATGCAAACATTCCCCCTACACCTAATTATTCCATTCCACTAAGTTACAATAGAACACAATGGGTGGAAAAGACATTTGGTGGAAATTCCATGTTGCCCTTGTGGAAAAAGTGGAAAAATCATGAATTTAGGCCTACGAGGCATAGCTTGAAGTAGCAAATTAAAGCAATAGTTTGGAAGAAGGTTAGAACCTAGTTGTTTCAGTGTTATCAGGTGGATTTTGATGTGATAGAAGGCCTGCAAAGGAATGGTAGGTCATTTGGATGTTTGGGCTTGAAGCCCTAGTTGAACAAAGTGAAAATGGGTGAAATTGAGAGGTTTTAAGAAGGAAATGTGTGATAAATTTTGGGGCAGCATAATTTGAAGAAGAATTAAGTTTGTGCAGGGTGAAATAAGAGTGTTTGAAAATATTTTGAGGTTGAATGAGGTCTGGAGATGGATTTTTCAATAAAGACCTACTTATTTGGTGAAAAATGAGGGTTTCATGAAAGAGGGTCTTAGCAAGCGAGTTTTGACTCAGTGGTTGAAGAATTTAAGGTTTTGGAGGAAGTTTGAGGACTTTACAATGGTATTTTGAGTGGGTAGCAAGATTGAGGGAGAGTTCCTTTGTTAAAGTGGGCTAATTGGAGCCCCTTTTCAAGTGTTCAAGGTTAGTTTGATGGTATTGTTCCAAAGTAATTACATGTGATTGAGTTTGGATAGTTGTGGACCTACCTTTTATTTCATCACAAAGGACCTTATTCATGACCAAAAACATTAAGACACCCTAAGCACTAATTGGTGCAAGGGCACTAAGAGCATTTTATGCAAATGTTGACAATTGAGGTCTTTTGGTTGTTTAGAGGTATTTGAGTCTTTTTGTTCAAAAAATAAGGTAATTTAAACCATTTTATGATGTAAGGAGTCCTTTTATAGGTATTAAGTGGTTGGAAGGTATAAGTTGCAAAATATTGCAAAATTTGCAAAATTGTATAAAAGTTGTCAAAATTGCAACTTATTGTCAAATGGTGGAAGTTCAAGAGTCATCTTGTTATATTTTGTGAGGAAATAAGTTGGAAGTTGTTTATTCATATTTATGAATGGTCCTCTTCCACACCCAAACATGTCAAATTGCTTCGAGCTATATTCAACTGGCTGAATCCCTCAAGAGTCTGAAGTGCAAAATGGCTGCAAACTTCAGCATGACGTTACTCAGAAATTGTGACACTTAGAAACTTCTCATCTAAGCCTATGGGATTGTATTCTACTCCTCTAAAATAACCTCTCTCGTTTTTCGCTATCTCAAAGGCATTTTCTTGTGGCGGCGAGATTTCGCTTGGAAAAAAAGTTGTTAAATGCAAGTAGTGCAAAGTTACAAAGTGGTGCAACTTTCATTCTACAACTCGTGTCACCAAACTAACTATTCCAACACATCTAAGTGGGTACATTTATGCTAGGAATGGTCCTCTTTTACACTCAAATGCGTTGAATCGCTCTGAGCTACATTCAACTGATTGAATCCCTTAAGAGTCTAAAGTGCAAAAAGGCTACAAACTTCAACATGACATTACTCAGACATCGTGATTCTTAGAAAATTATCGTCTGAGCCTATAGGATCATGTTGTGCCCCTCTATAATAACCTCTCTTGGTTTTTTCTATCTTGGAGGCATTTTTCTGTGGTGGCGAGATTTTTCTTGGAGAAAAAGTTGTTAAATGCTAGTGCAAAGTTGCAAAGTGGTGCAACTTGTGTGATCAAACTAACTGTTCCAATGCATCTAAGTGGGTATGTTTACACTAGGCATAGTCCTCTTTCACACCTAAATGCACTGAATCGCTCCAAGCTATGTTCAATTGGTTGAATCCCTTAAGAGTTTGAAGTGCAAAAAGGCTGCAAACTTCAGCATGACGTTACTCGGACACCGTTATGCTTAGAAACTTCTTGTTTGAGCCTATGGGATTGTGTTATTCCCCTCTACAATAACATCTCTCAATTTTTGCTATCTTAAATGCATTTTTCTATGGTGGCAAGATTTCACTTGGGGAAAAAGTTATCAAATGCAAGTAGTGCAAAGTGGTGCAACTTTCGTTCTACAACTCGTGTGACCAAACTAACTATTCCAACGTGTTTGAGTGGGTACGTTTACGCTATGAATGGTCCTCTTTCACACCCAAATGTGCCAAATCATTTCGAGCTACATTCAACCGACTAAATCCCTTAAGAGTTTGAAGTGCAAAAAGGCTGCAAAATTCAACATGACATTACTCAGACACTGTGATGCTTAAAAACTTCTCATCTAAACCTATGGGATCATGTTGTGCCCCTCTACAATAACCTATCTCATTTTTTGCTATCTCGGAGGCATTCTCCTGTGGTGGCAAGATTTCACTTAGGGAAGAAGTTGTCAAATGCAAGTAGTGCAAAGTTACAAAGTAGTGCAACTTTCGTTATGCACCAGCTGAATCCCTTAAGAGTTTGAAGTGCAAAAAAGTTGTGAGCTTTAGCATGACGTTACTCAGACACCGTAACACTTAGAAACTTCTCATCTAAGCCTATGGGATCATGTTGTGCCCCTCTACAATTAATTATCTCAATTTTTGCTATTTCAGAGGTGTTTTCTTATGGCAACGAGATTTTGCTTGGAGAAAAAGTTGTTAAATGCAAGTAGTGCAAAGTTGCAAAGTGGTGAAACTTTCATTCTACAACTTGTGTGACCAAACTAAATGTTTCTATGCATTTGAGTGAGTACATTTATGCTAGGAATGGTCCTATTTTTTATCCAAATGTGTCGAATCACTTTGAGCTACGTTCAACCAACTGAATCCCTTAAGAATTTGAAGTGCAAAAAGGTTGCAAACTTTAGCATGACGTTACTCAAACACTGTGATACTTAGAAACTTCTCGTTTGAGCCTATGGGATTGTGTTGTTCCCCCTACAATAACCTCTCTCTATTTTTTCTATCTTGGAGCCATTTTCTTGTGGCGACGAGATTTCACTTGGGGAAAAAGTTGTCAAATATAAGTAGTGCAAAGCTACAAAGTGGTGCAACTTTCATTCTGCAACTCGTGTGACCAAACTAATTGTTCCAATGAATCCAGTTGGGTACATTTATGCTATACATGGTCCTCTTTCACACCCAAATGCACCGAATTTCTCTAAGCTACATTCAACCAATTGAATCTCTTAAGAGTTTGAAGTGCAAAATGGTTGGAAACTTTGGCATGATGTTACTCAGACACCATGATGCTTAGAAACTTCTCATCTAAGCCTATGGGATCATGTTCTTCTCCTCTATAATAACCTCTCTTAGTTTTCACTTGGAAGGAAAATAAGCATGTCTAATTCAAGAGCAAGTCCACCTAATCTTGGCAAGGCATAAGCAAAATCCACCATGCCCATGGTCAAGGAAAATTTTCAAGATGATGCAAAGTCCGCTTGGGAAAGAAAATCTATGTCCAAACTGTTGTCAAGCCTGCTATTGGCTTGAATAATGTTTGTCCAAGACAAAGGTAAAGTCCACCCAACTCAAAGAATACATGGAAAAGATAACATAAAGTTGGCCCAGCTCAAAGCATACATGGCAAAGACATCTTAAAGTCTGCCCTAAGCTGAAAATAGGAGATGGAAAACATATCTTGAAGTCTGCCTTAAGCCAAGATGAAAGGGGACATCCAACACATTGAGATGGTTCCTTGTCATCTTCCAGCCAATCAAATTGTTCCAAGCTAGCATGTCTAGGTTCAATAAACCTGACACTTCATAATACAACAACTTTTTATTGTTGGTTTATATTTAGCAGAAGGAAAAGTGTCCCCAAATGTAATTTTTTCATTGGTCAAGAGGTAGTCAGTTGTGACAAACCCTAATTAGGGTTTTATTTTGTAATTTCAATCGTTGATTTAAAATCAATCTTTTCCGTTGAATTGTATTCAAGGAGCCCATAAATTGAGCTCACCCCTCATTTGTAAACCATGGGAGCATCCATCACATACTACCAGTTCACTACCTTGGCTATGCTTTCACTTACTATTATGCTTTGATAGATTTTTCCCAAGCATCCATCACTTGTTTGAAAGCACTTGTTGTAGGCTCTTAGCCGTAGTAGCAAGACAGTGAACTATTTGATAAAATGCTTTGGTAGACATGTATGAAAAAAGTGGTAGCATAGGCAAGGTAGTAAATTATTTGAAAAAATGACACAAGGTAGTAAATTTTTTCCAAGCATCCATCGCTTGTCTGAAAGCACTTTTTGTAGGCTATTAGCCATAGTAGCAATACAGTGAACTATTTGATAAAATGCTTTGGTAGACATGTATGAAAAAAGTGGTAGCATAGGCAAGGTAGTAAATTATTTGAAAAAATGACACAAAGAAATGTGGTCTCATGGTGATGGAATGCCATGAAAATCCAGGGAATTTTCTTGTCATGGCCCTCCATCATCATTAGACGACATTTCTTAGAGGCATTTTTTCAAATAGTTCGCTACCTTGTCTATGTTATTGCATACATTTATGCTTTGATGGATTTTTTCCAAGCATCCATATAGCTTGTTCGAAAGCACCTATTTTAGAATTTTAGCCATAGCAACAAGGAAATGAATTGATTGATAAAATGCTCTGGTAGACATGTATGAAAAAATGTGGTAGCATAGACAAGGTAGTGAACTATTTGAAAAAAA
Organism: Sequoia sempervirens; assembly: GCA_007258455.2. Taxonomy (NCBI): domain Eukaryota; kingdom Viridiplantae; phylum Streptophyta; class Pinopsida; order Cupressales; family Cupressaceae; genus Sequoia; species Sequoia sempervirens. Next base: position 106,435 of record VDFB02265924.1, read on the forward strand.
ATCCTCAAAGAAATGTGTTCTCCTAGTGATGGAATGCCATGACAAGCACATTGAGACCACATTTCTTTGAGGAATTTTTTTGAATAGTTCACTACCTTGTTGGTGCAGGAGCACCAAGCCTCCTGATATGGTACTAAATGGTCATGGATGGAATTGTGGTTAAGATAGGAGAGTTTGAGTTTTTTTTTTGTTTCAATAAGGTCTACTTAGACCATTCTCATGTTTCCAAAATGATTTGGAGTTTTCATTTGATAATTTGGCCATAACTTGTAATCTTGTTAAAAGTTATCAAGATGGTCAAATGTTGTCAAGGTAAGTAGAATAGGAAGTCATTTAAGAGGTTCTAGGGGATTAGGAAATAATAAAGAGTTATAAGAAAATGTCAAATTTGTAAGTTGCATAAATGCAACAAATTTGAAAACCAATGGCTACCTCCTTTGAAAAGTTGTTACTTGGTAGTTATAGATGTTGGATTTGAATTTAATCATTATAAAATCCTCAAAAATGGCTTGTGTCGAGTTTTTAAAGGAAGTTTGAAGATTGTACACATTTTGTTTTCATGAAATACAATATTCTCAACAACTTTTTTCCTATTTTTCTGAACTTTGAAGGCTTGGTATGGACCCGTACAACTTGCCTTTGCTCTAAAAATTCTTAGATATTGTAGGTATGTGTGTTGGCTCTCTAATGCTTCAGATTTGAGGTCTTAATCATGCAAATTGAGGGAGAAATCTTTATTTTTTTGGAACTACTCATTTACCCTATTTTGGGGGTTTTGAAAGGAAACAAAATGGGTTTCTAAGCCTTCCACCCACTGTATAGTCCTATAACTTGGTGGGTAGGCTTAGATAGGTGAAATAAACATGTATGTATATTTTTTTGTGTAGGGAAGGCATATTTCTTGATTTGGGTGAGTCCCTAGGGTTGTTTCCATTGAAAAATGCATGAATTTAATGGGTATAGACCCAAATTTGATGATCGGGTGTTAGGAAAAGTTATCTTATGAACTTTTAAGCTTTTGGGGTGAATTCAAGGGTGTTTGACCAGATGGAAAGTTTGGGAAGGGCCTGAAAGTGTCTTTTCTAATAGACCCTCATCAAAAGTGCACAAAACAAGGTTTTTTGGGTTTGGTGTGGAGGTGGTCGTACAAATGAAATATAATGGGGAATTTTGGGGATTAATAACCTTATAATTGCTTCCTTAAAGTATCAGAGTGTTTGCACAAGTTTAAGAGGGGGGGCTTGTAAAATCGACCTATTTCGAGGCCTAAAATGGTGAGAAAGTCAGTTTTCTCAAATTTGTTCCAAAGGAGTCATATGGGGGGCTAAGATATGTTTTGTAACTCTGTAATGGGTGTTGAAATCATCATTTTTTTTGTTAAGTGTTTTGGGAAGTTGTGGAGTTAAGTGCCGAAAAACGGGTTTGCATTGCTACTAGGTTTGCAATGGTGAAAGTGGGAAATCCTACCTCTGATTGATTTCAAACTTTGGGAGTTATTTGGATTGGTCCAATAGATCCTTTTAATCTTGTTATATTCCTCTTGAAGGCAAGTTGATACTTTGAGTGGGTTTGGGTATCCTATCTCTGAATCAATTGTCTATGCTATTGCTTCTTATTATGCTTTGATAGATTTTTTCCAAGCATCCATAGCTTGTTTGTAAGCACCTATTTTAGGCTTTTAGCCATAGCCACAAGGCAGTGAACTATTTGATAATATGTTTTGTTAAACATGTACAAAAAATGTGGTAGCATAGACAAGGCAATGAATTGTTTGAAAAAATGTCTCAAAGAAACGTGGTCTCATGGTGATGGAATGACATGAAAATACATAGCAATTTGCATGTCATGGCATTCTATCACCATGAAATCACATTTCTTTCAGGAATCTTTTTCAAGTAGTTCATTGCCTTGTCTATAGTATTGCTTGCTCTTATGCTTTTGATAGAATTTTTCCAAGCATCCATAGCTTGTTCAAAAACACTTGTTTTATGCTTTTAGCCATAGCAACAAGGTAGTGAATTGTTTGACAAAATACTTTGGTAGACATGTATGAAAAATGTGGTAACATAGACAAGGAAGTGAACTATTTGATAAAATATGTCAAAGAAATTTGGCCTCATAGAATGCCATAATAAGAAAATGTAATTGGCGGCTACTTCTACTTATTAGTTACGCAATGTGAAGTAATTGCATAACTGCTTAGGTTGACTTTGTAAAAGCTATATTGTAATTGAAATTTTGTCATCTATGAACATCTAGTTATTAGTTATGCAATGTGAAGTAATGCTTTGACTTTGAAAGATGTGCAATAAAATGTAATCAACGATATGAATATAAACTACAAAAAATTATTTTTTACAATTCATTAGTTAAAATCTTTATTTTATTTGCTCTCTATATCTCTATATGCTATGGAAATACCTTTCGGTTTCAAAATAAATAGATTTTATCTCTTGTTCTACAACTTTTTACATTTTTTTTAAATATGATTTTTTCTCGACTTTTAAAAAACTCTTATAGTTTTGGTTTGTCAAAATTTTCCCCAAAATATTTTTGTTGCTATGCATTGGAAGTATGAAGCATACACACGAATACACACACTATACGTGAAGTATACATGTGAATAAGTAAAGCACACATTCAAATAAGTGAAGCATACATGCAAATAAGTGAGGCACAAGTAATTGAAGCATTCCAAAGGATACAAACCACCAAGAATTTAGCTTATTTACATAATACGCTCTAGATGGAGCTTATTGAGAAATCAACAATAATTAATTAAGCATTAGATGTAAACAAAATCCATGCCTACAAGATTCAAGCATATGATTTACACAATATGCATGATAACAACATTCAAGAATGGTAGTAGCAAAATAAGATTTTTTGAATCAAAAAGTTGTAAGGTATACAATGATATATATTCATAAAAGTATATACAATATATCCAAAAAAACCATACAGGCTTCATACAAAGAAGCCATATTATGGAAATAAAATGTCACGTATATATCGCTTGTACAAAACATATGTTCCAAAATGCCACATAGGCATACAACAAACGACCCTAATACAATCATTTCCTTCTAGGGGAAGGAAATATATCTCATGTTGCCTTTGAAATTCGACTAGATGGAGTAATTGTTGGTTCTCTGGTCTTTCGAACACGCTCGCTAGTCCTCCTTTCTTCACTCTAGACCTTCAACCGATACAATAAAATGTAAAGATGTTAATGCACATAAATTGAATTATGGAATGATATATAACAAAATATAATCACTTATTGCATATAGATAGTCATCATTCACATTTACATCATTACCATGTCCACGATTTGGAGTGACAACCACCTATAGCAACCATCAAGATAGAAATTAAGCTACACAAAAGTATCATGAAAATTTTCTATAGTAGACCATCAAAGAGCAAATATAATGTCAAATCGACTAATTTGTTGCATACCTCTCTCAATGGATCAGAACTGGCTATTGCTACAGCAACTCCATGCTCCATCGTGCCACCAACATCACCAGGGTTGTTTGATGTCAACGTCTACAAATGGTAAATGAAAGAGTAAATGGTAGGGTGAACTATTAAATGTTAATGGGATAGGATTAAGAAGGAATAAAGGAACAAAAAGTGAATTAGGAGAAGATAATGTGACACGATCAAATAATACAAATGCAATGTTTGTGTTTCTCATCAATTTTTTAGATTTGTATATGCAAAATTATGAAAACTAGCTAACGTTGTTTTACAACACCATTACTGAATAAACACTACCTGAGTGTAAGGTCCTTAAGGAAATGAATTGCGAGGTGTGGAGGTTGAAGGTCCACCAAGAAACTATTTGAAATCCAAAGCATGTTATGAGACAAACATTCAAATATAAAACTCAATTGTTCAAATGCAATAATAATATCTTTAATACTAGTTGCATACCTGTGGACTCAGCGTCAAGAACGAATAAGGGTCTATAGGAATGGGGCACATCTCATGAATTCTCATACCTTGAAATTTCATCGAATCGAAATTCTACTAATTTACTTATTCTTAAATTTCAAAATATAATTTAATAAAAAACATTAAATGAACTTGTTGAATTTTACATGATTGTCAATGTTGAATGTATCATTTAGAAAATCATCTGTGAAAGTCATCGCCTCTGCAATTGATGTAGGTTGTGTAGTTGCATCTTGAGCACTCTCATAATCATACATGCAAACTACACAAGTGCCACAATGGTGGGGTGGAGCTTGGGGCCTACATGTCTCCTCCACACCAGACTCTACTAGAGGCCTCAAACACTGTAAAATGGTCTGGGTGAGTGAGCCAATCAACTCCAGTGTGTCCACCTCTACAATATCATTAACAATGGAAGGAACAGGGACATGCTCCACCATGGGTCTGGCCAAGGGTCTCGATGTCAACTGTGGATTACATCGTGCAATAGGTCTATCACGTGTGGGGCCCCCACCTCTACCCTAAAAGTCTAAGATGTCAAAATAATTTGGCATTTTATTGAGGATAAACTCACAATAGAGTTTCCTTAAAAAGTATTGTGGTACCTCATAGTTATTGCATGGAGGTTGGTCAAATACCATCCACCACCGCTTCCAAAATTTATTTTTAATTAACTCATGGTGGCACCAATGGATGGGGAACCTCCATGTATGAGACAAAGGTGCGTTGGTTTTCGAGTCTGTAAATAGGGCACACATGCTAGCTTTGCTATTCTTTTATTTTTTCACATTCGCATATCACAAACCTCTAGCATAATATTGTCTTATCTCATGCCTCTTATTTGACCAAAAAATTATTTTCTCGCTCATTTCTCCTACATGAGATACAATTAACTTCAATGATTTAGCAATCCCTCTCCTACAAGGGTGGGTTTCGGCATGCTCGGTTAATCTTCCAATTAATTGTTCAATGTCTCTTTTATTGTTTTCAATTTGATTTATAATATTTTCTTGTGTTCCTTGAGCATGCCTATGAATTGATGGAGGGGTTTTAGGTTGTTTTTGAATAGGAGGCTCTTCTTGAGGGGGTGACTGTGAATTCTCAAAGTTTCAAGGTGCAGATTCATTCCCTAATAATTAGAACAAAATGTTATTATAAAAACCTATTTCAATTTGCATTCTAAATCAAATTCAAAATAAATATAATAAAAATACATACCTCTTTGCAATCTTCGACATCTCTGACGTGTTGGCAGCATCCTCGTGAAAGATAACAAGTTAACAATACAAATAATTGATGATATTTGGTGAGCGCGAATTGCAGACCTCAAATCCTCCAAGCAAAGCTGTGAGTTCAAGAGAAATGAGGGTTTGAAATGCGTTTTTTGCTTTTATTTAGCTTTACAATTTGGTGCACACCAAATTACTCCAAGTCAAATGGCCAATTTCGCCCTTTTTTGCGAATTTTTACAATTTGAAACCTAAATTGTGTCACAGATTGGTGCAGTTACCCTTAATATCCTTTTGAATTATACTATAGATTTTCAACTATCTGAATAGTAGGGCAAGTATAAGAGAATTGTACTATAGAACCCTTTTAAATTATCTTTGAAATTAGAAAATGGTTATACTTTCTTGGTGAAAGGTGGAAAATTGTCGTTGTTATGGTTTAAGACAAAACAACAATCTTCTTCACTTCTCATTCAAGGAAACCCTAGAGATCTCAATCCAAAGAGGGAATGAGGAAAAGAGATCTGCAATAGGGGTGTCCTAAGGTTTGGTTTATGACTACAAGAGGGTTCACCACCCAATTAGGGCTTGAAAATACGGATGATATACAAGACCTAATTATGGAACTAAACTATATGCAAGGTTTCACTAAACGACCTAGAACTATGTGCAACATAAAATAGGAAACTAAAAAACTAGAAGTGTGCACCTGGAAACCTGAAGGGGCTTGAAACAAGACTTGAAATGCTAAATATATTGAAATTAAGGCACATTGGGACTCATATGCCAGTTTGAGCGTATCAATCTCAAACTAGGGTTTCTGGTCTAGAACAAGAATTTGACAATGTTGATTCAAGAACTACAAAAATCTAGAAATTTTCCTATATAGGGACTCATATGTCACTTATGGCGTATTAGTCCTGATCTACTTTTTAAGAAGTCAAAGTTTGATTCTATTCTAAAATATCTATTCTTTTTGCTCCACCTGATTTCTAGGTCTGAAACTTTGATTTGCAACTTGTAGATATATTTTTATGATCTTCTAAGCAAAGTGACAACTTTGCAAACTTGACAACCTTTTTCCAATCTTGCTTTTCAATATGTCTTCAGCCTAGATTTGCAAATCACACTAAAGAGAGGGAAAAATGTTGTTTTGTAGTAGAAAGAGGTTTGTCTTGGTCAAACCCCGTTTTGGTAATCAAACCTTGAAATAAAATGAAATGGAATAAAAGAATAATGAATGAACAAAATATAATGTTGCAACTCATCAAACCCTAGCAATATAGTGTTGCAAACATATATGAAGTGGCTCCAAAGGATATAGATCTTGACTTGAATGCTTGCTTGAAATACAACACCCTACATCACAATTGTTAGCTCAAAAGCAAACATGATGCATGTAGACTTTGACATGATGTTTGATACTTGAATAATGCTCCAAAAAATTTGATAATCAGCCCTTGAATGCTCTTGTAAATTCAATTTTGCTATAATGCATGAATACTCAAGTTTCTAGGTAAAAAATGAGGGAAATAACCTTGTATTTATATTTGTTTATGCCTAATCCCTTGAAATTATATGTAGAGAAAATTATATGTAGAGAAGGGGGATTCGCTACTCACGAGTTCTCTTCATTCAAAGAGTCACATGGAGCGAACTGCGTTAAACTACCTCAAGGAATAAAGCAAAAGTTGTAGAATCGAAAAGAGCAGATCACAACAGTTTTTTGGACAAATTGGCGAGCTCTTAGCCAAAGGACACCAGCACAGAATATAGACGACAGCGTGGCACGTTGGCGTCCCAGAGGCGCGTTGACATCTCATATGGACCATGAACTAAGTTTATCATAGAGAAACAATAGAGTGACCATTGACAATCAGACTGCTAAGAACTTATAAAATACATGAAAATAGCATAATGTAATATAACTGAAACAAAGTAAGGTAGATGATAAAGCATAAGAGGATGAGAGATAAAAGCTCACAAAAACCCAATAAATGGAGCCTCCAGCAAATGAGTTTCTTCAATACATGCATGCATAATATCTAGAAAAAATGTTGGAGCTGTATAGGGGTTTGTATCAATTAAACCCTCATTTTCGTGTTCCCACCTCTACGAATAGTCAAATAGAAAGAGAGAATGTAACTGAAATGAACAAAGCATGTGATGAAAGCAAAACCCACTTCAGGTGTAGAATCTGCACCACCAAGTATGAGTAATAAAAGCAGACCTTGCTCGAGGAGGAGAACCTATATCACAAAATGTATGTGATAAAAACAATCCCCACTCAAGTAGGAGAACCTATATCACAAAATGTATGTGATAAAAGCAATCCCCACTCAAGGAGGAGAACCTGTATCACGAAGTAAAGATGCAATAGATAGGGGATATGGAATCCCAAAATACTCACAAGCATGAGATAAGGGAGATGGAGCTACAAGAGGGTTGCAAGGAATGTTGTAAAAGCTTCTAAGTGCTTAAAGTTGTAGCAAGCAAAATAAGAGAAAATGTTAGAGCCAAGGCTGGAAGGAAGTTAAAAGTTGGAGGTGAAGCTAGAAGCACTTGGAAGAGATAATATAATTGAAAATATGGCATTTAAGGAGAGAAAGGAAGCAAAAATAAGTTTCCTAGGCAGTTACAAGGCATCCCGAGCCGTTACCACCAACAAAAGGAGGTGAAAAGTGGCAAACATGCTCGAAAACTATCATTTGAATGTTGAAATATTGAAGGATGCTAGCGTAGCATGTAAATGTCTATGTGGCACACTAATGTCCAAAGACATCATGCTACAAAACAACACGAATGGGAAAAACACAAGGTTTAACGCACAACTAGCACATAAAGGGTAGCTACTGAAAAGGGGGTCAGAGCATCCTGAGAAGGGAAAAAGGTTGATGCAAAGGCTAAAATGAGCCTACACAAATGCTAAGGGAGTGGACACTAAAGAAGATGCAAAAATGTATGTGAAATTGCAAGGAGTGCAATTTTATGACATTATACAACACTGCAAGCCGACATCAAATCTAGGGGAATAAAATCTCGTCAAGAATTTTGAATTAAATTTAATTTTAAGCCACGCAGGATTCATATGCCAAAAGTGGCATATGAGTCCCATTAGGCCAAGTTATGGGACACATTTTAAAAAAATGCTTAGAATGATGTGAAATCGAGATTAAAGCCACAAAACTTAGGTGAGACTCATACACCCAAGGTGGCATATGAGTCCTAGATCACTAAATTTGGGTCAAACACTCCAAAAATATTTGAATTATGATTGGATGTTATTTTATGTTGTGATTATCCTCAGAAAAATGCATTAATTAAAGCTTGTGAATGCAAATTAAGGCCAATTAAAACATAAATTATCCTCAGAAAAATGCATTAATTAAAGCTTGTGAATGCAAATTAAGGCCAATTAAAACATAAATAAACCTGATTATTTAATAAAACCCTAGATTAGTGTGAAAGTGTGTCTCAACACCTACAACACCTTGAATAAGGCATAATTAAGTTCATTTAATTTACAATGGCCCAAGACCTAATGTGAATGTGTTAAACACATTACAACACTAAATTAAGACAATATTTAAGGCATTGAACAAGTGGAGGCCCAATTTATTTATTTTAAGGAAAATGCAAGTGGGCATTTAATTAAAACAATTTTATAATCATTTTAATTAAATAAGAGGAAAATGGACATTTAATTAAAATTATTTATGATATCAATTTAATTAAATGGTGAAAATAGATATGAGGCATTAAATAATTATTTAATAAAATCTTAGATTAGTGTGAAAGTGTGTCACAACATTTAGCAACAATTAAGCTTGTGGATACAAATTAAGGCCAATTAAAACATAAATAATTCTGCCCTAGATTAGTGTGAGTGTATCACAACACTTTGCAACACCTTAAATAAGGCATAATTAAATTCATTTAATTTACAAAAGCCAAGACCTAA
>VDFB02265924.1:115687-195128 GCA_007258455.2 Sequoia sempervirens
AAAAAAAGTTGTAGCATATATCTACAAGTTTGATAATTCCAAACAACTTGCTGCCTTCTTTCATAAAATGCTTTGGTGTGTTCAATAAAATGTAATGTAATCAACATTATCAATATGTTTCATAAAATGAATTACTTACTTTTGTTCTATGTGTGATTGTGAATATGAAACATTCAACACATGTTGAAGAAACGACCAAATCCTCTAACATCAGAAGAACGTGTAGTAAAAAATACAAGGAGAAGAGAATAAAAAAATGCAGCTCATGAAGCAAAAGAATTGTAGCCCATACAACCAGAAATTCCCGTGCAATCTAAGATAGATGTACAATTGGAAAAAAAAGGGCACAAATGGACAAATTTTGTGGAAGGACACAAATGGATCCCCAAGTTGGAGGCACATCATCAACCATAGGTGAAGTTCAATGCACATCTCTAGTTGAAGACACACCAACAACAATATGTGGTCTTCCAAGTACATTAGAAATCACATCTACAGTTGAAGACACACCATCAACAACATTGTGTTTTGAAAGTACATCAATGAACATGCCTCTATTTGAAGTCACTCCACAAACATCTCAAGTTGGAGGTACAACATTGTTTACATGTTAATCTCAAGGTATGTCATCAATTGTACCTCTGATTGAAGGTACGTGATCTATCCCCGATGTTGTTGACACAAATTTACATTTGAGAACTCCTTGAGTTTTGCATAGAAAACCTATATTTTTTATTGATATTGATTCCAATGTTTTGAAATGGATGTCTGATAAGATGTCAAAACATACATGTCAAAGAGCTACACAGAGGATATGGAGTTTTTTTTTTTGAGAAGCTAAGTGAGGGTAGAAGATGCCAACGCTTTGTTGAAATTATGAGGAAACTCAAATTTAGGCTCACCATGAAGGCTCTTGGGTTGAGAGTTTCGAATGACTCAAGTGAAAATTCCATTGTAAAGAACTTGATAAGTGCATATGAGAGCATGGGTTCTACCTCATGCACGAAGGATAGTTGTGCCACAAGACGTGTGATGACAACAACACTATTAAGCGGTCAAACAAGGAACAAGGTGAACCTTACAAATACAAGTCTTTGAAAATAAGTAGATCATCTCTAATGAGAGCCAAAGGAAGGCGTGAAAGAGTGGAGGAACCAAATAGCAATGAGTTATGGGAATTCTTGGGTAGAGTGCCACGAAAAGATAAAAGAATTGCTCAAGGATTGAGATCTTTAATAGTAGATTATTAGAAGGATAACACAAGGACCTCTCCTAATCAAAGAGATGTTGTAATAAGGAGAATTGGTAGTAAAATCCGCGAGCCACATCCAAAGCATTATTTGGATACCACTCAAACCCAATTTTTTATTGATTTTGTACAAAAGTTTCCTGAAATTAAAATATGTCAAAGGTATTTTGAAATGCTAAAGCCTTTTTTATGTCAAAATAAATCACACACACACAACTTGTTGTTGTAGAGTACATATTGATTTTTCTAACGATAATGATGTTTATCGATGTATATGTGTAGATATGCATACTGACAATGTTTTACAGGAATGTAACATAAGGACCACCCAAATCCTCAAGGGAATTCTTATCTTCCATTTTATTTGAAAGAGATGATGGTCAAATTTTTTGCAAGTCATGTTTGGATGGCACATGTCATCATTGTGGTGGCATGCAACATTTTCCAATTTGCTAACATATGGTTGGTACACAAACAATTGGAGACAAAATTGTCGAATTTGGAAAATGCAAGACAATGGAATACAATTTAAAAGATGGGAAAGAAGAAAAGAAGTGTGAATTGATCAGTGATAAGATTCCAGTATATTAGTTTATGGGAATTTTCCATGATCAGGTGGTCTATGAGTATGCAAGGCATACACATAGAGCTCAACGATTGGACTCACAATTCAAGTTATGCAAGGACACGTTTCCACTTGATAGCATTGTTTTAGTTGTCGACTTCGTGAAGAACTACACACTACAGCCACAGAATGAGGTGCAATCACAGTACTACAACTCTACACAATTTTCTATATTTGTGCATATAGCATTCATTCATGCAAATGATAGTACAAAGGATAACATGAAAGTATTGAGGAAGTATCACTTTTACATAAGTGATAATTGCACACATTCTACCAAGTTTTTGCAAGTTTGCTTTCATATGTTCCATGTTGATCTGGCTAGCAGAGGCATATCATTCAGTCAACATATCATATGGTCAGATAACTGCACATCACAATTCAAGAACACCAAAATGTTATACTAGTTGAGCAGGATGCACAGGATCAGTGGTGTTCAACATATGTGGAACTTCTCAGAGGTCAGGCATGGAAAGGGGGAGCATGATGGAGTGGGTGCATGTATCAAAAGAGCCCTTGCATGAGAAGAGTTAAATTACAAAGATAGTGTAAAGTTGACAGATGCAAGATCAATTGTTGAGTGGTGCAATCATGCAATGGGTCTAGGTAGTCAAGGTAATTCTTTAGTTTGTAGATTTTTTCATTTAGTAGATGATACTAACATTGCAAAATATGAGGATTGTTTTACATTAATACGATTGAGCGAGCTACATTCCTTTAGAATCTCCAATGTAGGTTCATGGATTATCCATACACAAAAGATGGCATGCTTTTGTTTTGCATGTACACTTTGAGCATGGAATGATTGCAAGTCAACAGAGTGGGTTGAAAAATGGTCTGTAAGAAGTATAACCCCATTTGACACTTATAAGCTCTTGAAGGCTCTACAAATCACAAAGATGTAATCATCTGTTGACTTTGATCATGTATCGGACCTTGTAGAACCAGGTAATATATCTTAATTTTATGTTTTATTTTGATGTTCGTTAAATACATCTAACAAGATGAACATATCAATGCAGGGCACACATATGCAGTGATTATAGATGAACAAAATGAAGAGGGTACAAATTATTGCCTGTTTCATTGTATTAAGGCCAAAAAGAAATTGGAGGCCCTAGTTATAGATGGAGAAAACATAGAATATCCTACAAGTTCGGTGGTTGTTACTGGAACATGGCTTAGAAGGTACCCAGTTAAGAATGTTGCAATTTGGTTGTTTGAGGACTTCAACATGCATTGGAAGATTCTTCACTACTCAAACCTTGTTGTCACTACCAATGTTCATTTGATCAAATGTAAGGGTAGACCTACGAACAATAACTTGTGGAAAGTGTGTGAGTCTGACCACGAGGCAATACTTGACATGATAAAGAGTAGAGCAGACCCAAATGGTTCCCTAGATTAATTGGTTAGTATGCACATTGAATTTGTAAAGTCATATTATTGATCATTACTTTATTTCAAGCGTTTAAGTTTGATTGTATAAGGGTTTGCAAAATTGCATTAATGTATATATGCAAAATGATGGTTATATGTTGCTCTCTATTTGATGCAGACCTAGGAGCCCCAAACTTACTCAAAGTGTCAACCTTCCTTCAAGAGGCATCTAACAAGAATAAAAGGCCTATTAGACCAATCCAAAAAACTCCCAAAGTTTGAAAACAACCAAAAGTAGAATTTCCCACTTTCACCCTTGGAACCCTAGTAACAGTGCAAACTCGGTTTTAGGCCCTCAACTCTAACACTTCCCAAAACACTTGAAAAAAATTGGATGATTCAGACACCCATTACAGAGTTACAAAACATATCTTAGGGTCAGACACAAGTCCTTTGGTCCAAACTCTTGAAATTCCCACTCCTACATTGTCCTAGTTAGGCTAATTAGGCCTAAATTACAAAGCAACCCACCTTTAGACATATCATAGACAACTAAAACTTTGAGGCAACATTTCCCATGCCCTCAAACTACTAAATCCACAATTAGTTTCCAGAGTTGACTCTTCTAACATAGCAAACTATGAAACCCTTGATTTTTAGCCAAATTAAGAGGGTTTACTAAAAACCTACATTCCACGCCTCCTCAAATCTCAAAACCAACTCAAACACTCTTAAGAAACCATTCAAATGCTTAATAATTCAAAATAAATGACCTCTCACTCAAATTTTACCAAACCCTAGACTAAAACCTCCACTTTCATCCATTTTCCCACATAAACTCAACAGGGACAACAACCCAATCTACTTTATTTATTTCTCTCAACATAAAACACTCTCCCTAACACCTAAAAAATTCTCCATGAGACCCAATACATGAATAATAGTGAGAACAGTTGATGTATGGGCCTTCAAAACATGATAAAAGCTACAAAACCCCAAAATAGGGTATACCCAACAATCCTCAGGAAAATAATATAAGATGCTTCAGATTATCTTCTAAACCTTCAAACCAGATGCAAAGCACTATTGATTCATGCCACTACAACATCCATACAAAATTTGTACAATCTAATTTATGTACGTTACCGTACAAATCTAAAAAAGATGGAAAACTCAAAAAATTCCTGAAAATAGTAAGAATTAAATTGGATTTTCTTCCCAAAATCTCCAAGCCAACCTTTAAAATGATGATTCCCACATTTTTAAAGGTTTCCTTACCTAATAAAACTGACATAACATCCTCTAACTGAATTTTGAATCCCTTTATGGCCATTGGAGTGCAAAATTACACTTGTTTACATATTCTTGTTAACAACACTTTGATTCCTTTTACATTATTTTACTATTTGACCCTCCTAGACATGTAAATTTTTTTTGATGGTCTATTTAGACCTTATTGGACCCAAAAAATGACCTTATGCATGAAAAGAAACATTAACCTACCTAAACCCCATTTATCGTCATTGACATTTTGTTAACATGTTTGACATCATTTACAATATGGAACAATAAGACACCAAAGTTACCATTTACATCAAGCATGGTCTTATTAGACCTTATTAAGATCAAATAAACTAAATACACCCCTACCAACCTACTGATCACCCATCAACCCATAAAGAATCAAATTTCTTGTGAGTAAGGTGTAGGTGCTCCTGCACCACTATTTGGTGCAGAGGCACCAAGCTTCGGTGGTTGTCATTAGGGTGATGAAGTCTTAGTTTGGTTTTAATAAGGTCATATAGACCATTTATTTATGTAATAATTCTATTTTAGTGGTTATTAGTGAGTTAGGAGGTTTTGGTTGCAAATTTGCTAAATTAGTGCAATGTGTCATTTTTTAAATTTTGGAGTGCAAGAAATGTAGTGTCTCTTTTTCAATGTTGTAGCAGTCAATTGCATGAGCTTGTACTAAAGGGAATTGAATAAAAGTGTTTTGATTTGGGTAGAGGGATTTTTTAGCCACGTTTTAGTTTTTGTGGCATTGAAATCCATCTTGTTTTGAGCTCTTAGGGTAGATTTTACTGTAGGCGGGTTTAGAAGTTTAAATTTCAAGTTTTGAGGTCATCAAGTGATTTAATGGCACATTCCACCTAATGTATATACTACAACTAAGTGTAATGAGTCTATTAGGTGGGGAATGGGTTAGAAGATGATTCTTGGAGTATGGGAGATCATTTTGGAATGATGGCATGCAGCCTTGGGTGTGAAAATGTGTGATTTTGAGTGAATTTGAGTGGTTTTAGAGTGTGAATGGATGAAATAATTTGGGGAAGTCATTTGTGAAAGTCTTTTGAGCATGTACAAACATCATATGGTATTTTGTGGGTGTTGTATGTTAGATTTAATTTTGGGAAGAGTGATTTTCAATAAGGCTCCTTGAAAAACCTAGGTTTGGTGGCTTAAGAGTGAGGTTTTAGTGGATTGGTAGCTTGGTGAGTGGTTGGAACTCTAAAAATTGTGAAATATTAAGGTTGGTAACCTATTTAATGAATTCCCATGGTGTTTGATTTGATTGCAGGTGTTTGGGAAGGTGTCTCTTTGAAAAAGAGGCCTAATTGGCCTAGTTACCCCTACAGTATAGTGGGATTTTGGAGAATACATTGAAAAAACCATCTCCAGGCCTCCTATAACCTTATGATGAATTCAAACACCCTTTTTAAGCCTACACAAGCTTAATAATACTTAATATTATGTTTCCCCCAAACTTCACCCACTTTTAATCTCTAAAACCTCAATTTTCCATTAAAAAATGTGCTTCTCTCAACTAGGGCTTCATGCCCAAACATACACATGACCTCCCTAGTCCTTGAAAACCTTAAAACACATCAAACCCCACCAGAACTCACTAAAACCAACTGGTTCTAGCCTTCTTAAAAACAAATTCTTCAATCTGCTACCTCAACCTGTGAAATGGGGTTAGAAATTGAATAGCATAGGTAAAGTGACAACCAACACTTCTAAACTATTAAAACACATCCAAACAAGAGAATACAATAAAAGCATAAGGAAAATAAAACATTAAATAAAAATACTCCCCATGCTTGAACTTGAATCACTTCTCTTGCTCTTTTTTTTTTTTGTTATGCAACTTTGCCCTTAGATTTGCTAAAATACTTGTGCAAAACCTGCAAATGGTAGCAAGAAAGTTTGAGACAATTAGCTGTTAAAGTGAAAATGGAGAAGGAAGGTTGTTTTTATAGACAACCTTTCGAATGGACGTCTGAGATTAATCTTATAGAAAGATTCCAAGATCAATGGATGAGAATTCATGAGAGGGATGTTACAAAATGGATGGTTGAGATTAAGTCTTAGAAAAGATGCCAAGATCAACGATCCAGAATCGATGCACCAACAATATGCCATGCATGGAAAGGCTGTGACGTTGATGGCTATGACGCCTAACAGATATGAGAGACATGCAAGACATGCAGGCTATGACATAAATGAATGTTATGACAGGGGATTACGATAGAGCATCTTTGACCAAGTGGAGGTGCATAAATAATTTATTCTAAATTATTTATTCAAAATGGAGGAAAATGACAAGTGGCAAATAAATAATTTATCCAAATTATTTATTTAGATAAAATGGCAAGAGGAGCATTTAATTAAATTAATCAATTTAATTAAATAGAGGAGAATTAAAAGTGAACATGGATAATTAATTTGAATTATTTATAATAGAAAAGAGAGAATGAGAAACACAGTAAATATTTTTGACAATTATTTGGTATAGAAATAAAGGTCAAATAATGATTATTATTATTATCGACTATAGATGAATAAATAATTAAAATAAAAATAGTTATTTAATTATTGAAGAATATAATGCTTTAATGCGATTAAACGAATTTTAAATGATTTTATTTGGTATTGGAAGAGGGATATATTAGCGACCCAGTGCATGATTTTAGTGATCAAAATACAGAATAAAGATGGGAGGTGAATTCGAATTAAATGGTAAAATATTTAATCCATGGAAGGGAAGAAACTTGGTGGGAGAGGTAAGGAGAGTATTCCAGTGTATACGAAGAGACAGGCAAGAAAAATGATGCTCGTGGACCTAGGACATTTTTTAGTGTCCACACAACCCATGCCTTTTAGGCCTGAATTCATGCATTATATACTTGATTGTCATTAGCGAAATTATATATTAACTTATATGTTTATCTTATTTTCCTTTTGTTGGAGTAGGTGTTGGAACACTTAAAGGAAACACCTCAGGGAGGAGGTGTCGAAACACCTGAAGGAGATAAAGAAAAAGAGATGCCTAGAGAGGTATGTGTTTATTTTATTGTGTTTGGTAAATATGTTCCTATTACCAACAATTGTATTCTAAATTGTATCAATTTGATTTTTTTGTGTTCACCTATATAGATTGACATTGCAAAAGTTGGTATGATTAGTTCTTTGAGAGGGGCATATTCTAGGACTCATGACAGTTTGAAGAGACGTATATATATGAGGTAATCAAGATTTCAATTTTATAGTTCAATTATAATTCAATGTACATTTATTTTTATGTTAATTATTTGATTTTAAATTATATAATATAACTAATCTCAATTGTGGTTTGAACTTTTCTTGTGCAGTTACCTTCAAAGCCAAAGAGTGCTTCAAAGAGGCTCAACTTTGATGATCCACTAGTAGTTTAGGTTGAGATAGATTTTTTGGCATGTATATTATGAATAGATATCAAGATGGAATATGCCACACTTTGTAAAACTTTGTTTGAGTTGGCGTTGATGCCATTTTCGTATATGGACATACACTTGATTATTGGATAATTTAATAAATATAAGTTGAGAATTGAAATAATTTCTTCGTCATGTGCATGTTTAAACTGTTCAAAAAATTAATCTTGAGCAATGGTTAAATATCAACGTACAATAGCATAAAAAATCATGGTTATAATATATAGTTGACAATAAAAAATAATGAATAATGGTTAAATTATATCATATATTGCTTAGTTATATTATGGTTAAATTATATAGTTTAAACAACTTTGAAGACAAGAACAATGGTAAAGTTTAACATTTTAACTTTAAAGTTTAAATACACAAATGCCATTGTCTCACAAAACACTAAATCAAAACACCATTGGATAGTCATGTTCAAGGTACATAAGCACTAAATCAACAATCATCTTCCAATGAAACACTCACCAACACTCCAAAACTCAAAACCCTCACTTTTGACAAGTTTCAAAGGGGGTTTATTGAAAACCTTGCCTCCAGACCTCTCCTCACTGTTTCAATGCCTCCAACACCTTCAAATACGTATTCCCTTGCTTAATTAACTCTTACAAAGTGTTTCCCCAAGTTTTTTCCATCACTACCTACTCTTAATCTCCAAATTTCACTCAAAACACACATTCTTCACAACTAGGCATCATGCCCAAACCCCCAAATGGCCACCCCTACTCTTGAAATCATGCAAACATTCCCCCTACACCTAATTATTCCATTCCACTAAGTTACAATAGAACACAATGGGTGGAAAAGACATTTGGTGGAAATTTCCATGTTGCCCTTGTGGAAAAAGTGGAAAAATCATGAATTTAGGCCTACGAGGCATAGCTTGAAGTAGCAAATTAAAGCAATAGTTTGGAAGAAGGTTAGAACCTAGTTGTTTCAGTGTTATCAGGTGGATTTTGATGTGATAGAAGGCCTGCAAAGGAATGGTAGGTCATTTGGATGTTTGGGCTTGAAGCCCTAGTTGAACAAAGTGAAAATGGGTGAAATTGAGAGGTTTTAAGAAGGAAATGTGTGATAAATTTTGGGGCAGCATAATTTGAAGAAGAATTAAGTTTGTGCAGGGTGAAATAAGAGTGTTTGAAAATATTTTGAGGTTGAATGAGGTCTGGAGATGGATTTTTCAATAAAGACCTACTTATTTGGTGAAAAATGAGGGTTTCATGAAAGAGGGTCTTAGCAAGCGAGTTTTGACTCAGTGGTTGAAGAATTTAAGGTTTTGGAGGAAGTTTGAGGACTTTACAATGGTATTTTGAGTGGGTAGCAAGATTGAGGGAGAGTTCCTTTGTTAAAGTGGGCTAATTGGAGCCCCTTTTCAAGTGTTCAAGGTTAGTTTGATGGTATTGTTCCAAAGTAATTACATGTGATTGAGTTTGGATAGTTGTGGACCTACCTTTTATTTCATCACAAAGGACCTTATTCATGACCAAAAACATTAAGACACCCTAAGCACTAATTGGTGCAAGGGCACTAAGAGCATTTTATGCAAATGTTGACAATTGAGGTCTTTTGGTTGTTTAGAGGTATTTGAGTCTTTTTGTTCAAAAAATAAGGTAATTTAAACCATTTTATGATGTAAGGAGTCCTTTTATAGGTATTAAGTGGTTGGAAGGTATAAGTTGCAAAATATTGCAAAATTTGCAAAATTGTATAAAAGTTGTCAAAATTGCAACTTATTGTCAAATGGTGGAAGTTCAAGAGTCATCTTGTTATATTTTGTGAGGAAATAAGTTGGAAGTTGTTTATTCATATTTATGAATGGTCCTCTTCCACACCCAAACATGTCAAATTGCTTCGAGCTATATTCAACTGGCTGAATCCCTCAAGAGTCTGAAGTGCAAAATGGCTGCAAACTTCAGCATGACGTTACTCAGAAATTGTGACACTTAGAAACTTCTCATCTAAGCCTATGGGATTGTATTCTACTCCTCTAAAATAACCTCTCTCGTTTTTCGCTATCTCAAAGGCATTTTCTTGTGGCGGCGAGATTTCGCTTGGAAAAAAAGTTGTTAAATGCAAGTAGTGCAAAGTTACAAAGTGGTGCAACTTTCATTCTACAACTCGTGTCACCAAACTAACTATTCCAACACATCTAAGTGGGTACATTTATGCTAGGAATGGTCCTCTTTTACACTCAAATGCGTTGAATCGCTCTGAGCTACATTCAACTGATTGAATCCCTTAAGAGTCTAAAGTGCAAAAAGGCTACAAACTTCAACATGACATTACTCAGACATCGTGATTCTTAGAAAATTATCGTCTGAGCCTATAGGATCATGTTGTGCCCCTCTATAATAACCTCTCTTGGTTTTTTCTATCTTGGAGGCATTTTTCTGTGGTGGCGAGATTTTTCTTGGAGAAAAAGTTGTTAAATGCTAGTGCAAAGTTGCAAAGTGGTGCAACTTGTGTGATCAAACTAACTGTTCCAATGCATCTAAGTGGGTATGTTTACACTAGGCATAGTCCTCTTTGCTTTCGTTATGCACCAGCTGAATCCCTTAAGAGTTTGAAGTGCAAAAAAGTTGTGAGCTTTAGCATGACGTTACTCAGACACCGTAACACTTAGAAACTTCTCATCTAAGCCTATGGGATCATGTTGTGCCCCTCTACAATTAATTATCTCAATTTTTGCTATTTCAGAGGTGTTTTCTTATGGCAACGAGATTTTGCTTGGAGAAAAAGTTGTTAAATGCAAGTAGTGCAAAGTTGCAAAGTGGTGAAACTTTCATTCTACAACTTGTGTGACCAAACTAAATGTTTCTATGCATTTGAGTGAGTACATTTATGCTAGGAATGGTCCTATTTTTTATCCAAATGTGTCGAATCACTTTGAGCTACGTTCAACCAACTGAATCCCTTAAGAATTTGAAGTGCAAAAAGGTTGCAAACTTTAGCATGACGTTACTCAAACACTGTGATACTTAGAAACTTCTCGTTTGAGCCTATGGGATTGTGTTGTTCCCCCTACAATAACCTCTCTCTATTTTTTCTATCTTGGAGCCATTTTCTTGTGGCGACGAGATTTCACTTGGGGAAAAAGTTGTCAAATATAAGTAGTGCAAAGCTACAAAGTGGTGCAACTTTCATTCTGCAACTCGTGTGACCAAACTAATTGTTCCAATGAATCCAGTTGGGTACATTTATGCTATACATGGTCCTCTTTCACACCCAAATGCACCGAATTTCTCTAAGCTACATTCAACCAATTGAATCTCTTAAGAGTTTGAAGTGCAAAATGGTTGGAAACTTTGGCATGATGTTACTCAGACACCATGATGCTTAGAAACTTCTCATCTAAGCCTATGGGATCATGTTCTTCTCCTCTATAATAACCTCTCTTAGTTTTCACTTGGAAGGAAAATAAGCATGTCTAATTCAAGAGCAAGTCCACCTAATCTTGGCAAGGCATAAGCAAAATCCACCATGCCCATGGTCAAGGAAAATTTTCAAGATGATGCAAAGTCCGCTTGGGAAAGAAAATCTATGTCCAAACTGTTGTCAAGCCTGCTATTGGCTTGAATAATGTTTGTCCAAGACAAAGGTAAAGTCCACCCAACTCAAAGAATACATGGAAAAGATAACATAAAGTTGGCCCAGCTCAAAGCATACATGGCAAAGACATCTTAAAGTCTGCCCTAAGCTGAAAATAGGAGATGGAAAACATATCTTGAAGTCTGCCTTAAGCCAAGATGAAAGGGGACATCCAACACATTGAGATGGTTCCTTGTCATCTTCCAGCCAATCAAATTGTTCCAAGCTAGCATGTCTAGGTTCAATAAACCTGACACTTCATAATACAACAACTTTTTATTGTTGGTTTATATTTAGCAGAAGGAAAAGTGTCCCCAAATGTAATTTTTTCATTGGTCAAGAGGTAGTCAGTTGTGACAAACCCTAATTAGGGTTTTATTTTGTAATTTCAATCGTTGATTTAAAATCAATCTTTTCCGTTGAATTGTATTCAAGGAGCCCATAAATTGAGCTCACCCCTCATTTGTAAACCATGGGAGCATCCATCACATACTACCAGTTCACTACCTTGGCTATGCTTTCACTTACTATTATGCTTTGATAGATTTTTCCCAAGCATCCATCACTTGTTTGAAAGCACTTGTTGTAGGCTCTTAGCCGTAGTAGCAAGACAGTGAACTATTTGATAAAATGCTTTGGTAGACATGTATGAAAAAAGTGGTAGCATAGGCAAGGTAGTAAATTATTTGAAAAAATGACACAAGGTAGTAAATTTTTTCCAAGCATCCATCGCTTGTCTGAAAGCACTTTTTGTAGGCTATTAGCCATAGTAGCAATACAGTGAACTATTTGATAAAATGCTTTGGTAGACATGTATGAAAAAAGTGGTAGCATAGGCAAGGTAGTAAATTATTTGAAAAAATGACACAAAGAAATGTGGTCTCATGGTGATGGAATGCCATGAAAATCCAGGGAATTTTCTTGTCATGGCCCTCCATCATCATTAGACGACATTTCTTAGAGGCATTTTTTCAAATAGTTCGCTACCTTGTCTATGTTATTGCATACATTTATGCTTTGATGGATTTTTTCCAAGCATCCATATAGCTTGTTCGAAAGCACCTATTTTAGAATTTTAGCCATAGCAACAAGGAAATGAATTGATTGATAAAATGCTCTGGTAGACATGTATGAAAAAATGTGGTAGCATAGACAAGGTAGTGAACTATTTGAAAAAAAATCCTCAAAGAAATGTGTTCTCCTAGTGATGGAATGCCATGACAAGCACATTGAGACCACATTTCTTTGAGGAATTTTTTTGAATAGTTCACTACCTTGTTGGTGCAGGAGCACCAAGCCTCCTGATATGGTACTAAATGGTCATGGATGGAATTGTGGTTAAGATAGGAGAGTTTGAGTTTTTTTTTTGTTTCAATAAGGTCTACTTAGACCATTCTCATGTTTCCAAAATGATTTGGAGTTTTCATTTGATAATTTGGCCATAACTTGTAATCTTGTTAAAAGTTATCAAGATGGTCAAATGTTGTCAAGGTAAGTAGAATAGGAAGTCATTTAAGAGGTTCTAGGGGATTAGGAAATAATAAAGAGTTATAAGAAAATGTCAAATTTGTAAGTTGCATAAATGCAACAAATTTGAAAACCAATGGCTACCTCCTTTGAAAAGTTGTTACTTGGTAGTTATAGATGTTGGATTTGAATTTAATCATTATAAAATCCTCAAAAATGGCTTGTGTCGAGTTTTTAAAGGAAGTTTGAAGATTGTACACATTTTGTTTTCATGAAATACAATATTCTCAACAACTTTTTTCCTATTTTTCTGAACTTTGAAGGCTTGGTATGGACCCGTACAACTTGCCTTTGCTCTAAAAATTCTTAGATATTGTAGGTATGTGTGTTGGCTCTCTAATGCTTCAGATTTGAGGTCTTAATCATGCAAATTGAGGGAGAAATCTTTATTTTTTTGGAACTACTCATTTACCCTATTTTGGGGGTTTTGAAAGGAAACAAAATGGGTTTCTAAGCCTTCCACCCACTGTATAGTCCTATAACTTGGTGGGTAGGCTTAGATAGGTGAAATAAACATGTATGTATATTTTTTTGTGTAGGGAAGGCATATTTCTTGATTTGGGTGAGTCCCTAGGGTTGTTTCCATTGAAAAATGCATGAATTTAATGGGTATAGACCCAAATTTGATGATCGGGTGTTAGGAAAAGTTATCTTATGAACTTTTAAGCTTTTGGGGTGAATTCAAGGGTGTTTGACCAGATGGAAAGTTTGGGAAGGGCCTGAAAGTGTCTTTTCTAATAGACCCTCATCAAAAGTGCACAAAACAAGGTTTTTTGGGTTTGGTGTGGAGGTGGTCGTACAAATGAAATATAATGGGGAATTTTGGGGATTAATAACCTTATAATTGCTTCCTTAAAGTATCAGAGTGTTTGCACAAGTTTAAGAGGGGGGGCTTGTAAAATCGACCTATTTCGAGGCCTAAAATGGTGAGAAAGTCAGTTTTCTCAAATTTGTTCCAAAGGAGTCATATGGGGGGCTAAGATATGTTTTGTAACTCTGTAATGGGTGTCGAAATCATCATTTTTTTTGTTAAGTGTTTTGGGAAGTTGTGGAGTTAAGTGCCGAAAAATGGGTTTGCATTGCTACTAGGTTTGCAAGGGTGAAAGTGGGAAATCCTACCTCTGATTGATTTCAAACTTTGGGAGTTATTTGGATTGGTCCAATAGATCCTTTTAATCTTGTTATATTCCTCTTGAAGGCAAGTTGATACTTTGAGTGGGTTTGGGTATCCTATCTCTGAATCAATTGTCTATGCTATTGCTTCTTATTATGCTTTGATAGATTTTTTCCAAGCATCCATAGCTTGTTTGTAAGCACCTATTTTAGGCTTTTAGCCATAGCCACAAGGCAGTGAACTATTTGATAATATGCTTTGTTAAACATGTACAAAAAATGTGGTAGCATAGACAAGGCAATGAATTATTTGAAAAAATGTCTCAAAGAAACGTGGTCTCATGGTGATGGAATGACATGAAAATACATAGCAATTTGCATGTCATGGCATTCTATCACCATGAAATCACATTTCTTTCAGGAATTTTTTTCAAGTAGTTCATTGCCTTGTCTATAGTATTGCTTGCTCTTATGCTTTTGATAGAATTTTTCCAAGCATCCATAGCTTGTTCAAAAACACTTGTTTTATGCTTTTAGCCATAGCAACAAGGTAGTGAATTGTTTGACAAAATACTTTGGTAGACATGTATGAAAAATGTGGTAACATAGACAAGGAAGTGAACTATTTGATAAAATATGTCAAAGAAATTTGGCCTCATAGAATGCCATAATAAGAAAATGTAATTGGCAGCTACTTCTACTTATTAGTTACGCAATGTGAAGTAATTGCATAACTGCTTAGGTTGACTTTGTAAAAGCTATATTGTAATTGAAATTTTGTCATCTATGAACATCTAGTTATTAGTTATGCAATGTGAAGTAATGCTTTGACTTTGAAAGATGTGCAATAAAATGTAATCAACGATATGAATATAAACTACAAAAAATTATTTTTTACAATTCATTAGTTAAAATCTTTATTTTAT
This sequence comes from Sequoia sempervirens, assembly GCA_007258455.2. Classification (NCBI taxonomy): domain Eukaryota; kingdom Viridiplantae; phylum Streptophyta; class Pinopsida; order Cupressales; family Cupressaceae; genus Sequoia; species Sequoia sempervirens. The sequence goes on from VDFB02265924.1 coordinate 130,859, forward strand.
TTGCTCTCTATATCTCTATATGCTATGGAAATACCTTTCGGTTTCAAAATAAATAGATTTTATCTCTTGTTCTACAACTTTTTACATTTTTTTTAAATATGATTTTTTCTCGACTTTTAAAAAACTCTTATAGTTTTGGTTTGTCAAAATTTTCCCCAAAATATTTTTGTTGCTATGCATTGGAAGTATGAAGCATACACACGAATACACACACTATACGTGAAGTATACATGTGAATAAGTAAAGCACACATTCAAATAAGTGAAGCATACATGCAAATAAGTGAGGCACAAGTAATTGAAGCATTCCAAAGGATACAAACCACCAAGAATTTAGCTTATTTACATAATACGCTCTAGATGGAGCTTATTGAGAAATCAACAATAATTAATTAAGCATTAGATGTAAACAAAATCCATGCCTACAAGATTCAAGCATATGATTTACACAATATGCATGATAACAACATTCAAGAATGGTAGTAGCAAAATAAGATTTTTTGAATCAAAAAGTTGTAAGGTATACAATGATATATATTCATAAAAGTATATACAATATATCCAAAAAAACCATACAGGCTTCATACAAAGAAGCCATATTATGGAAATAAAATGTCACGTATATATCGCTTGTACAAAACATATGTTCCAAAATGCCACATAGGCATACAACAAACGACCCTAATACAATCATTTCCTTCTAGGGGAAGGAAATATATCTCATGTTGCCTTTGAAATTCGACTAGATGGAGTAATTGTTGGTTCTCTGGTCTTTCGAACACGCTCGCTAGTCCTCCTTTCTTCACTCTAGACCTTCAACCGATACAATAAAATGTAAAGATGTTAATGCACATAAATTGAATTATGGAATGATATATAACAAAATATAATCACTTATTGCATATAGATAGTCATCATTCACATTTACATCATTACCATGTCCACGATTTGGAGTGACAACCACCTATAGCAACCATCAAGATAGAAATTAAGCTACACAAAAGTATCATGAAAATTTTCTATAGTAGACCATCAAAGAGCAAATATAATGTCAAATCGACTAATTTGTTGCATACCTCTCTCAATGGATCAGAACTGGCTATTGCTACAGCAACTCCATGCTCCATCGTGCCACCAACATCACCAGGGTTGTTTGATGTCAACGTCTACAAATGGTAAATGAAAGAGTAAATGGTAGGGTGAACTATTAAATGTTAATGGGATAGGATTAAGAAGGAATAAAGGAACAAAAAGTGAATTAGGAGAAGATAATGTGACACGATCAAATAATACAAATGCAATGTTTGTGTTTCTCATCAATTTTTTAGATTTGTATATGCAAAATTATGAAAACTAGCTAACGTTGTTTTACAACACCATTACTGAATAAACACTACCTGAGTGTAAGGTCCTTAAGGAAATGAATTGCGAGGTGTGGAGGTTGAAGGTCCACCAAGAAACTATTTGAAATCCAAAGCATGTTATGAGACAAACATTCAAATATAAAACTCAATTGTTCAAATGCAATAATAATATCTTTAATACTAGTTGCATACCTGTGGACTCAGCGTCAAGAACGAATAAGGGTCTATAGGAATGGGGCACATCTCATGAATTCTCATACCTTGAAATTTCATCGAATCGAAATTCTACTAATTTACTTATTCTTAAATTTCAAAATATAATTTAATAAAAAACATTAAATGAACTTGTTGAATTTTACATGATTGTCAATGTTGAATGTATCATTTAGAAAATCATCTGTGAAAGTCATCGCCTCTGCAATTGATGTAGGTTGTGTAGTTGCATCTTGAGCACTCTCATAATCATACATGCAAACTACACAAGTGCCACAATGGTGGGGTGGAGCTTGGGGCCTACATGTCTCCTCCACACCAGACTCTACTAGAGGCCTCAAACACTGTAAAATGGTCTGGGTGAGTGAGCCAATCAACTCCAGTGTGTCCACCTCTACAATATCATTAACAATGGAAGGAACAGGGACATGCTCCACCATGGGTCTGGCCAAGGGTCTCGATGTCAACTGTGGATTACATCGTGCAATAGGTCTATCACGTGTGGGGCCCCCACCTCTACCCTAAAAGTCTAAGATGTCAAAATAATTTGGCATTTTATTGAGGATAAACTCACAATAGAGTTTCCTTAAAAAGTATTGTGGTACCTCATAGTTATTGCATGGAGGTTGGTCAAATACCATCCACCACCGCTTCCAAAATTTATTTTTAATTAACTCATGGTGGCACCAATGGATGGGGAACCTCCATGTATGAGACAAAGGTGCGTTGGTTTTCGAGTCTGTAAATAGGGCACACATGCTAGCTTTGCTATTCTTTTATTTTTTCACATTCGCATATCACAAACCTCTAGCATAATATTGTCTTATCTCATGCCTCTTATTTGACCAAAAAATTATTTTCTCGCTCATTTCTCCTACATGAGATACAATTAACTTCAATGATTTAGCAATCCCTCTCCTACAAGGGTGGGTTTCGGCATGCTCGGTTAATCTTCCAATTAATTGTTCAATGTCTCTTTTATTGTTTTCAATTTGATTTATAATATTTTCTTGTGTTCCTTGAGCATGCCTATGAATTGATGGAGGGGTTTTAGGTTGTTTTTGAATAGGAGGCTCTTCTTGAGGGGGTGACTGTGAATTCTCAAAGTTTCAAGGTGCAGATTCATTCCCTAATAATTAGAACAAAATGTTATTATAAAAACCTATTTCAATTTGCATTCTAAATCAAATTCAAAATAAATATAATAAAAATACATACCTCTTTGCAATCTTCGACATCTCTGACGTGTTGGCAGCATCCTCGTGAAAGATAACAAGTTAACAATACAAATAATTGATGATATTTGGTGAGCGCGAATTGCAGACCTCAAATCCTCCAAGCAAAGCTGTGAGTTCAAGAGAAATGAGGGTTTGAAATGCGTTTTTTGCTTTTATTTAGCTTTACAATTTGGTGCACACCAAATTACTCCAAGTCAAATGGCCAATTTCGCCCTTTTTTGCGAATTTTTACAATTTGAAACCTAAATTGTGTCACAGATTGGTGCAGTTACCCTTAATATCCTTTTGAATTATACTATAGATTTTCAACTATCTGAATAGTAGGGCAAGTATAAGAGAATTGTACTATAGAACCCTTTTAAATTATCTTTGAAATTAGAAAATGGTTATACTTTCTTGGTGAAAGGTGGAAAATTGTCGTTGTTATGGTTTAAGACAAAACAACAATCTTCTTCACTTCTCATTCAAGGAAACCCTAGAGATCTCAATCCAAAGAGGGAATGAGGAAAAGAGATCTGCAATAGGGGTGTCCTAAGGTTTGGTTTATGACTACAAGAGGGTTCACCACCCAATTAGGGCTTGAAAATACGGATGATATACAAGACCTAATTATGGAACTAAACTATATGCAAGGTTTCACTAAACGACCTAGAACTATGTGCAACATAAAATAGGAAACTAAAAAACTAGAAGTGTGCACCTGGAAACCTGAAGGGGCTTGAAACAAGACTTGAAATGCTAAATATATTGAAATTAAGGCACATTGGGACTCATATGCCAGTTTGAGCGTATCAATCTCAAACTAGGGTTTCTGGTCTAGAACAAGAATTTGACAATGTTGATTCAGGAACTACAAAAATCTAGAAATTTTCCTATATAGGGACTCATATGTCACTTATGGCGTATTAGTCTTGATCTACTTTTTAAGAAGTCAAAGTTTTATTCTATTCTAAAATATCTATTCTTTTTGCTCCACCTGATTTCTAGGTCTGAAACTTTGATTTGCAACTTGTAGATATATTTTTATGATCTTCTAAGCAAAGTGACAACTTTGCAAACTTGACAACCTTTTTCCAATCTTGCTTTTCAATATGTCTTCAGCCTAGATTTGCAAATCACACTAAAGAGAGGGAAAAATGTTGTTTTGTAGTAGAAAGAGGTTTGTCTTGGTCAAACCCCGTTTTGGTAATCAAACCTTGAAATAAAATGAAATGGAATAAAAGAATAATGAATGAACAAAATATAATGTTGCAACTCATCAAACCCTAGCAATATAGTGTTGCAAACATATATGAAGTGGCTCCAAAGGATATAGATCTTGACTTGAATGCTTGCTTGAAATACAACACCCTACATCACAATTGTTAGCTCAAAAGCAAACATGATGCATGTAGACTTTGACATGATGTTTGATACTTGAATAATGCTCCAAAAAATTTGATAATCAGCCCTTGAATGCTCTTGTAAATTCAATTTTGCTATAATGCATGAATACTCAAGTTTCTAGGTAAAAAATGAGGGAAATAACCTTGTATTTATATTTGTTTATGCCTAATCCCTTGAAATTATATGTAGAGAAAATTATATGTAGAGAAGGGGGATTCGCTACTCACGAGTTCTCTTCATTCAAAGAGTCACATGGAGCGAACTGCGTTAAACTACCTCAAGGAATAAAGCAAAAGTTGTAGAATCGAAAAGAGCAGATCACAACAGTTTTTTGGACAAATTGGCGAGCTCTTAGCCAAAGGACACCAGCACAGAATATAGACGACAGCGTGGCACGTTGGCGTCCCAGAGGCGCGTTGACATCTCATATGGACCATGAACTAAGTTTATCATAGAGAAACAATAGAGTGACCATTGACAATCAGACTGCTAAGAACTTATAAAATACATGAAAATAGCATAATGTAATATAACTGAAACAAAGTAAGGTAGATGATAAAGCATAAGAGGATGAGAGATAAAAGCTCACAAAAACCCAATAAATGGAGCCTCCAGCAAATGAGTTTCTTCAATACATGCATGCATAATATCTAGAAAAAATGTTGGAGCTGTATAGGGGTTTGTATCAATTAAACCCTCATTTTCGTGTTCCCACCTCTACGAATAGTCAAATAGAAAGAGAGAATGTAACTGAAATGAACAAAGCATGTGATGAAAGCAAAACCCACTTCAGGTGTAGAATCTGCACCACCAAGTATGAGTAATAAAAGCAGACCTTGCTCGAGGAGGAGAACCTATATCACAAAATGTATGTGATAAAAACAATCCCCACTCAAGTAGGAGAACCTATATCACAAAATGTATGTGATAAAAGCAATCCCCACTCAAGGAGGAGAACCTGTATCACGAAGTAAAGATGCAATAGATAGGGGATATGGAATCCCAAAATACTCACAAGCATGAGATAAGGGAGATGGAGCTACAAGAGGGTTGCAAGGAATGTTGTAAAAGCTTCTAAGTGCTTAAAGTTGTAGCAAGCAAAATAAGAGAAAATGTTAGAGCCAAGGCTGGAAGGAAGTTAAAAGTTGGAGGTGAAGCTAGAAGCACTTGGAAGAGATAATATAATTGAAAATATGGCATTTAAGGAGAGAAAGGAAGCAAAAATAAGTTTCCTAGGCAGTTACAAGGCATCCCGAGCCGTTACCACCAACAAAAGGAGGTGAAAAGTGGCAAACATGCTCGAAAACTATCATTTGAATGTTGAAATATTGAAGGATGCTAGCGTAGCATGTAGATGTCTATGTGGCACACTAATGTCCAAAGACATCATGCTACAAAACAACACGAATGGGAAAAACACAAGGTTTAACGCACAACTAGCACATAAAGGGTAGCTACTGAAAAGGGGGTCAGAGCATCCTGAGAAGGGAAAAAGGTTGATGCAAAGGCTAAAATGAGCCTACACAAATGCTAAGGGAGTGGACACTAAAGAAGATGCAAAAATGTATGTGAAATTGCAAGGAGTGCAATTTTATGACATTATACAACACTGCAAGCCGACATCAAATCTAGGGGAATAAAATCTCGTCAAGAATTTTGAATTAAATTTAATTTTAAGCCACGCAGGATTCATATGCCAAAAGTGGCATATGAGTCCCATTAGGCCAAGTTATGGGACACATTTTAAAAAAATGCTTAGAATGATGTGAAATCGAGATTAAAGCCACAAAACTTAGGTGAGACTCATACACCCAAGGTGGCATATGAGTCCTAGATCACTAAATTTGGGTCAAACACTCCAAAAATATTTGAATTATGATTGGATGTTATTTTATGTTGTGATTATCCTCAGAAAAATGCATTAATTAAAGCTTGTGAATGCAAATTAAGGCCAATTAAAACATAAATAAACCTGATTATTTAATAAAACCCTAGATTAGTGTGAAAGTGTGTCTCAACACTTACAACACCTTGAATAAGGCATAATTAAGTTCATTTAATTTACAATGGCCCAAGACCTAATGTGAATGTGTTAAACACATTACAACACTAAATTAAGACAATATTTAAGGCATTGAACAAGTGGAGGCCCAATTTATTTATTTTAAGGAAAAGGCAAGTGGGCATTTAATTAAAACAATTTTATAATCATTTTAATTAAATAAGAGGAAAATGGACATTTAATTAAAATTATTTATGATATCAATTTAATTAAATGGTGAAAATAGATATGAGGCATTAAATAATTATTTAATAAAATCTTAGATTAGTGTGAAAGTGTGTCACAACATTTAGCAACAATTAAGCTTGTGGATACAAATTAAGGCCAATTAAAACATAAATAATTCTGCCCTAGATTAGTGTGAGTGTATCACAACACTTTGCAACACCTTAAATAAGGCATAATTAAATTCATTTAATTTACAAAATCCAAGACCTAATGTGAATATGTTGATTACAACACTAAATTAAGACAACATTTAAGCTTAATTTAACAAGGAGGATCCAAACAAGTGTGAAAATGTCACAAAAGACATTTTTCGACACTACATTTAGCAACAATTAAGCTTGTGGATACAAATTAAGGCCAATTAAAACATAAATAAACCTAATTATTTAATAAAGCCCTAGATTAGTGTGAGTGTATCACAACACTTTTTGCAACACCTTAATAAAGGATAATTAAATTCATTTAATTTACAAAAGCCATGACCTAATGTGAATATGTTCAACACGTTACAACGGTAAATTAAGACAAAATTTAAGCTTAATTTAACAAGGAGGATCCAAACAAGTGCGAAAATGTCACAAACGACATTGTTTGACACTACACTTGGCAAAGTTGTTTTTTGAAAATGCAATCCATCAGAGAAATTTTATTTGTATCTTACTATTGATTCATTTGTATCTAAGGGTTGATTCGTTGCAATGTCCAAATGTTGCAATAGAGAAGACTTGGAGATTTGAATGTATGCTTTCACTGTAGTTTTTCATGAAATATTCCTATAAAATCAAAATAGGTGATAAATAGTCTATGCTTTATAAACAAAAATATAAAAATTGTAAAGTGGATGTTTTTTTAAGCATGGAATAGAAATAAATATTGAAAATGCAATCCATCAGACAAATTTTATTTGTATCTTAACTATTGATTCATTTGTATCTAAGGGTTGATTTGTTGCAATGTCCAAATGTTGCAATAGAGAAGACTTGGAGATGTGAATGTATGTTTTCATTGTAGTTGTTCATGAAATATTCCCATAAAATCAAATTAGGTGATAAATAGTCTATGCTTTATAAGCAAAAATATAAAAATTGTAAAGTGGATTTTTTTTAAAGTATGGAATAGAAAAAAATAAAAAAGTATGAAATATAAAAAGAAATATATAATGTTTCAAAGGTATAGGTAGTTTAGTTTTTGTTGTCCTTGTTAATAAAAAATAAATTATGAGTATGAGCATAATATAATGTAAGAAAGAGCGCAAAAGGTGGTGAACATTAAATCCATGACACAACAAACAAATGGTTTTTTTCTAAAATAGACTTTTATAGTATGTTAGGCAATTTCAATGTTTATTATTAATAACACCCAATTTTAATTCAAACTAGTTAACATTCTATTATCAAACAAGGGTGAAATTTGAAATAAACAATGGGTGTATCTAGTTTTTATTATACTAGAAAATAAGATTAACACATTCACATTCTAAATATTTAGACTCACTAAAAAAAGCTAAAAAGAAAAATAGTGCATTTTTTATATTTGTATTAGTAATTACAATCATGTGTAAACAACAATCTCCCTTAAATTGGGAGAATAAGTTTTAGGAACGATACATAAGTGGAATGCGATGTCTTAAGGTGTAAATGCGAGAGCATACAAAAAAAAGTACAAATATTTTGCATATGTAAAATACCAAGTACAAATAAGACATCTATAGTTAGTAGAACACATGAATATCATTTTAATCACATTCATTTTACATAGTTCTGAAATGAATGTGTAGCACATACTATTAAGTTACTTTAGAAATGTAAGTTTTTTTGCAAGGCATACTGAAAAAATAAGTTCACAAAAAATAACACATTATTCATAATCAATAGAACTCATAAATTACAATAGTACATGATATACACATCTATTAGAGTTTTTTAAACATTGTTTGAATAATTCATAATGCAAATTTGATGTATTGAGCACCACCTTCTTATAGTTCTCCACAACACACTACGTTGTTCATATCACTAAAGAAATAATATTTATCGTAAGAAGTTCACAAAAAATAGCACACTATTAATAGTCAATAAAGCTCATTACAATAGTACACAATATACACATCTTCAAACCTTTTAAAGTTTGAACATTGTTTAAATAGATAGTTTTGGAATACAAATTTGATGTATGAAGCACCGCCTTGTCAATAGTGTTCATCAACATGCATTTTAAATAATTAATTTTGAAATACAAATTTGATGTATGAAGCACCACCTTGTCCATCCGTAGTGTTCATCAACGTGCATTTCTCTTAGAAAGGCAACCAACGTGTCACAAATTGAATGGAAGTCAAAACCCTGCAAACTATGTATATTAATTAATATCATTATTTTAAATAACATTCAACTCCATACTATAGCAAAGTAGATTAACAAGACTTAAAAAAAAAAATGTATTGAAGAAAAAATGTATTAATTCTTTAACATTATTAATTAAAGCCACACTTAATTTATGTTTCTCATTATTAATTTAAATATTTACATTTGATTACATTTTACGCATTTGATTAAAGTAAATTAAAATAAAACATAACTTAAATATTTTAAAAAGTGAATACAAATATTTTAATTTCCTAATTTTGATTGAATAACTATGAAACATAAAAAACACATACAAACAAAAAATAAATACAAATAATTTATTTTTTTAATAATATTGTATTAATAAATTATAACAAATAATAATAAAAGATTAAATTTTAAATGATGAATTTGTTTGAAACGACAATTAGTTATATGTAAATAGAATTAAAAACCAACCTACATAAAATAATAGGAAATTAAAAAATTATCAGAAATAAATTATAACAACCATTGCATTTATCCATTTAATACCAACTTAATAATTCTGCCAACAAAATTATCAAAAACTAAGAAAACAAAGAAAACAAGAAAAACAAAATAAACAAAAATATTAAATCCACTAAATAAATCGAAAATTCATTTCGCATTTCAAAATATATCAATGTGGAGAAACAAATAGATATTACAATAATATCATATATGAAAACCGCCATAGATAAAATCACAGAACCAGTTCCATTTATTTAACGGATAAATATTTTGGAATGAAATAAAAACAACAAAAATGATCCGGCCACGTACACATTCAAAAAAAACACAGGTTGCTAGTTCTTGTCTAATATCTCGAGGCCTTTGCCAAAGTTTCTTGTAAACCATGACAAGTCAACATAACAAACCCATACAAGGCGGTCTCTATAGCACTGAGTTGATCAGCATCACCTATATTTAAAATTCAGTTTTTTACTTCTTTTTGTAGGGACGGTGATTTTATTTTAAAAAAATCATCCTCTATGCTATGATCGGACTTTAATATTCACTGTGAAATTATTACAGCAATGAAACTGATCGATGATCGATGTATATGGCATTAGTGGCATCAGGTAAATTCACTGTCAATAATTTACCACATAAAAAATTAATTGCATGAATTTTTGGCAGTTAATTTTCCATGGCAGTAAATTGCTGACGACAAATTTTCCTCAAGCCCAGTGTATATATAGGCTCACTAATTTTCTAAAAAACAGATACCAAATGAAGCTTGCAAGTTATTGTATATGATGAATTTGAAATTACGTCTTTTTGTTTTGAATGTGAGAGGATTAGGGTATCACAAAAACATCACATAATTTGACAGACTGAAAAACACCACCTACTTAATAAGAGTATCATTCTGTAAACCATTAACCTGTATTAGGTAACCAGGAAAGGTCACACCGTCACAGAATACAGAACTCAACCACACTGCCCCCGGGGAAAAATAATTGACCTTTTCCAAATCCAAATTGGAACCCGAGCCAGCAACATAGTTCACAATCACTCATATTTAGATCTTCATCTTAATTGACATTTAAATTAGTTGGATGCTTTTTTATTTCAAAGAGCTTCTCTAACCAAATATTTTGTATGATGTTCCTCCTCAGCAACATTATCCTAAAAACTATCTGGTAATAGTGAAATGAACTAAACTTAACATGATAACAACACAAGGAAATATTATTTGATCGTACAGTTACTTCTTATCAAGCACAAAGCTATTATATCAAAATCGGAGTTTTCTCTATACGCTAAGATAGACTCCTTTATGATGACCTGAACTATTCTCTGTTCTAAGATTAATTTGTTTGCAGTGTATCAGTGTATGCAAGATTTTTGGTTGAGACTGCATAAGAAAACTGTTGGCAAAATTGTCTTATACAGTCTGATTCAGAAACCTCGCATAAATAAAATATTCTATTTATCCTATGTGTTCCAAGCTCAAGCCCTTCGAGTAGGTTCAACAATGAATCATATGATCTTTGACAATAATATCTGTTAACAAATATTAATTGAACACATACCATATATATATGAAGAGAGAAAATAGAAACTTTTGAGTCATTCTCTCAGAACTGTAGATCATTTCCTTCCTTTAAAAAAGAAAATAGATGACAAGAGAAAAATAGGCCATAAGAGACTCTCTTAACACAACCCAGACTACCCCATTTTTGGAAAATAATTCCTCTCTGGACAGCATAGTAGGACAAACGTTATGAATAAGGTTTAAGTCACTAATATCAACTTTGATTCACATCTATGTAAGAATCTCTCAGGGCCAGACTGATGATTTATTTGGTAGCAATATCATTAGTTTTAGTCCGCTTATTTATTGCCCCCATGATTCTAGATAGAAAATAAAAATTGAAAGGTACTTCATTACAAGTTAATCCTAGAAAGTACATATGTAAAAACATAGAATTTTGAAAAAAACAAATTAGAAACAAATTTACACTACTTCCAGAAAAGGTATTGTCAACTTGAAAGAGAAAAATTGGAGCTGGAGAAGTTGAAAAACACATTGGGACATGTTGAACACCTTTGTGAGCAGCAGCATGTTTTGCAAAGCCAGAAAGAAAAAACTGAGTGTGACATAACAGCATGTCATGGTCAAATAAGTGATTTGGAAAAACAGGTTTGCCTGTTTCAAGCAGATGGAAAGGATTTGAGGACTAAATTAATAGTTGCTCTCAATCTCATTATGTGCATTTGAAGAGAAATTTGCTTATGTTAGAAACCTCCATATGAATGTATGGAAGGTAAAACATCAATATGTGATCTCCATTTGGGCATGGTGTACTCTATCTGGGTGTCATCATAGATGTGACTTCCAAGAGTGCTTGTCCTTCTCCATGTAGGAGAGCCATGAAGCCAATGAATTATGCTCCTTGCAGTTGTTCTAACTTGTAACCCAATGCAAACCTACAAACTAACCTTGATGACACAGAAATAGCAATACAAGGTTGTGTATTACAAGGAACACAGTGGACAAGCTGCTCGCATAATTTTCAAATCCCTCCATATCTCAAAAGCTTGCACATACTAATAGACAAAAAAAAATGTTTCAGGTTGCTAAATAAAAATGGAAGGGCTTGGTAGGAAAAGGAAAGTGCCAAAGGCATTAAAACCTCTTCACCTTTGGTGTTCCTTCAAAAGCAACAAGAGCAAAACAACCAGATGCGTCAAAAAAAAAGATCACCATGTAACAAAGCGTAACTAACAGTCACATACTTTTGAGCCTGTTTAGGCCTTTGCTCAATGTGTCTTCCCATCTTGCTTTGCCCTTCTACCCTTTATTTTTCCTCTAGAAGGAAGCAAACCACTGTGGAGCTTGTGCAAACAGCCATGCCATAAATGCAACGACATGGCAGTTTTAAAGAATTGTGAAATTGAACTCAGAAAAACTGTGAAATTGAACTCAGAACAAACATATGAGCACGGTAAGAGCATGCACTTTTATACTGAAGAGATGTATAGGTCATCAGTGAACACAAATCCATCGTGTAATATTTTGGGTGCGTAGAATCTCTTGTTTACTGTTTGTTGGATTTAACAAAGTAATTGTCTTGATATTAGTCATTGATCAAAGGGTATTAATATCTCTTGAAGGTCTGGCTCAGAAGTTGCTTTCCATTGAAAACTAACCTAAGGGTGGCAAGCTGGGTGGTTTCTTGCCAAATTGTGGAGTACGACACTTGAAAATGAACCTAAAGTGTAAACATATGCAAGCTGCTCAAAGGCATGGTTGTTAAAAACAGGGACATGTGATGAGAAATGGGGTTGTATGAGGTTGCATATGAAAAACAACCTTATAATGGCCCTACATGAGTACATAAAATGCATTTTTGGAGTTCTACATAGTCCTCCCATGGATTGAAACAACCCAAAACAACAATGAAATGGCAAAAAGAGGCAGAAATGTAAAATTTGGAAAACAAAACTTCAAAATAGCATCACAATATCCCAAAACAGACCACAATCGCTGCAGAATCACAGGAATTCTGACAGGGAAAAAACTAAAGAGGGAGCTGAGCAATAATTGTGCATGTTATTTTGCAGATCATGCAACCAAGCTTGTGGATAATACAAATGAGTTTAGCTAACTAAACAGATAAAAGTAAATTAAAATAATTCATTTCTTGGAATTCAAATTTCTAATCACTGGATAAATTGAACATAAGGAAATTTTTCCTTTAGGTTCTTTGAACATCAAATTTGCAGAACTATCCAAGAGGGATGAGGTTGAGTGATCGATAATTCATCAGAGCTTCATACCAGAACCCCATGTCTAAATCTCTAGTAGACATGTTCAATGTTATAAATGCATAATATACAACATCCACACCTGAGTGTTGTGTACTGATTTGTGATATTTTAACAAAGATATACCTCTCGGTCATGGCTTAGAATTAGCACAAAAAGGGGAATGCGCATAGTTCAACTGGTAACCCAAATGGGTTTTTAAGGTAGAAATCCACACCAAGTCCCTAGAAGATAAGTAAATTATTGATATGGAATAAAATAATGTAACGTTCACTTGCCATCTAAGCCTGGTGTTTGCCTTGCTTTGGGGCTTGGGGAATTTAAGCAAATGGCTGCTACCGCCCAAAAGCAATTTATCGATAGGAATTCACAAAGAAAAAGAAGGTAACAAGTCTATGTCTAAAATATTCCAGAAGCAATCCATAACTCAGGCCACAAAGGGGTCAGTATTTGTGCAGTGGATGTCGGTGTAACGTTTACTATTTGTGCAGCCCAATCCTCATAGTGTAACGGTTCTGACATTATTCCCACTGCTCCCTCATTTAATATTGACCTTTACATGTAATTGCATGTAACTGTAGGAACAACAGAGTGATTTATATATATATTATGAGCTGCAGATATATGACATGTTTTTCTAAAAATTAATATAGAGAGCGATCCCTTTCTGAAAGTGGATGTAGTCATTTGGCGAACCACGTTAAAATATTTTGGCTCTTCTCTCTTGCTTGTATTCTTGTTTCAGATTGTTTTTAATTGCTCTTTTTATTTAACAATTGGTACCAGAGCTTTGGTGAAAAAGTTATTTCGGAAATCGTGAAGAATTCTGGGGTTCTTGGAAGAAGTTTTTGGATCAGTTAGATGAAGCTGATTCTATTATTGAGGAGTTTCTTAGTATGTTAGAACCTGGAATTGATGAAAAGGCTGTTGACATGGGCAATGAAAGTGTTTTGGATAAGACTAGTGTCGGGCTTGAGGATAGTCGTAATGAGGAATCTGATGATGTTGGCCTTGGCAAGGCGGTGGAAGAGAATGCTTTGTTTGAGAATAGTGATACCTAGAATGGCGGAGTTGTGGACATGGAGTCTGTTGGGGGGGGGAGGAAGGGAAATTCTAGGCCGATAGCAACAAGGCAGAAGCTCTAAGGGAGAGAGTTTAAGTGGCAAAGAAGTTTACAATGTGCGTGAAGAGCCATGGAAAAATGGCGATGCTTCTAGTGGTGAATTAGTCGTTGCATAGGATTTTAGAGAAGTCAAGGGATTTGGCAGAGATGTTGGAGAAGTGCTTTGGGGCTGATCCGCCCACGTATGCAAATACCATTGAGGGTTTTGTGAAGGGTGGGGCGATGGACTAGGCTACGACTTTGCATATGGAGATAAGGAAGAGAGGTTCTATTTTTAGCGAGTTGGTGTTTTGTGATTTGATCAAGGGTTATAATGCTGCTAGGAGAACTTAGGAGGCCCTTGATGTTTTTGAGTTTGTGCCTGAGGAGGTCGAACAGACTACAATGTCCAGTAATGTTGTTATAGAAGGGTCAAAAATTGAGCCTACTATCAAATTATTCATCTTGGTAATGTATTTTTCAGTAAAATAATTTAAACCAAAAACAATATCTATATTGTGTGATTACTTTTTGAAAGCGAATATTTTATTCATTTACTAAAGTTAATAAATACTAATCATTAATAAAATAAAGGTCTATGCTATTTTTTTATTTATATTTTGAATCATTCATAAAAATAAAAAGAAGAAAAACTAATAACATATTTTACAGAAAAGAATGAAAACCTTACCAATGTTAATAGATTTAAAAGATCGATTAGGTTCAATTTGTCTACTTCTATTGAAGTCACAAATTTTTGCCCGAAAATGATCATTTCTAAACTTCAGCAAAATATTTCCAGGCCTTAGATCTCCATGAATAATTTTATTTTCATGGATTTGAGAAAATACCTTTTAAGATATTTCTGCAATGAAGAAAAAGAATCCATTAGTTTGTTATTTGAAAGCTAAAAAATTAAAGACCTTGACACTTGTAAAAATAGTACAAGAAGAAATATTTTAATATATTACCAAACATAAGAGAAACCATGTGATAACTATAAAAATACCAATGATGTTACAACTAACCTCACCAATTTCAGAGATTGATTTATTGGAATCATCTTCTTTTTTTAAGAGTTCTATTCCCTTTTTCTTGCATAAGTCTTTAATAGATTGCAATTTTTTTCTTTGGACTTCTTTAGTCAAGAAATTATAATGGCATATCTATGAAATTTATACTTTAGTGCTACTTCATCAATATTTTTTAAAAAGATATGAATATTATCTATGAGGTTGAACTAGTCTAGTTTATGTCACATGGTTATATTCAAAACTATCTATTTTCAAAAGATAAGTTCAAGAAGGTTGTGGATCCATATGATTTGGACAATACGGGGGTGGCAATTTGGAGATATTTTCTTGTGATAATTATTATCTTTATTATGATGCCTAATTTGTTCTTAATTAATGGGTGAGGGTTTACTTAGTAATTCATCTAGTGGTTTTATGAGAGGAATAAGTTTTCATTTCCAATATTTGAATGGTACTATAATTTCTATGTCTAGAAAAGTCTTCAAATCCCTATGCCTTCTTCTTGGTCATGCATCTAATGATTCCTAAAAATATTATTGCAATAAGTCTTCTCCTCCTTCTAATTTTTATCTTATCCTTATTTTAGGCTCCATGGATGGTGGCTATAGTCTCGAGCAATTAATCAAATACAATTCTATGTGGGTTTTGTTGATGTTATCATGCAGCATCGGGTGTCTATTCCAGTCGTTCTCCTTTACAATGTTGAATAAATTAGATGATAGTCATTGGCTATTTAATTTATAGAGATAACGATTTGATGAAGAGGCGCATCCTTCATATTAAAAATTAAAGAGGCTCGAATTTATGAGGCAGCGCAACCTTCAAGGAGGCCGACTTCAAGTGTATTGGAAACACATCTTTTCAAGGAGGTTAACTTATGGTTTTGAAGAGGCACGTCCTCTCCCATCATATTGTATATATGCTCAATGATCTTTCATTGTTTATCATTCATTCATTCAATTCGTAGTTCATCACAAGTTCAAGTGCAATTTTTGTAGACGAGCAGATTGTGAATTTTGTAGAAGTGCAAATTGTTATTATGTGGAAGGCTGAGTTTATAATCAGCGAATTATATCATCTTGTATCTATGTTGCATCAGTTTGTGGTGCTTCTATTTCGCTTACATATTGGCCTCTTGTAAAGGAGACAATTTGTGTTGACATTCACTATATAAGTGATATGTTGTTGTTGGGTTTTTCTCCCTCAAGTGGAGGGTTTTCCCAGGGTATCTGTTGTGTTATTGAGTCTGATTTTGAATTATTTTTCTGTGCTTTACATCTGATCATAAAACTAACATGGTATCAAACCGGGTGTAAGAAAGATCATGATCAGATTTAGTCAAGCATCAATATACTATTTTCTTATTCTCATCTTTGATTGCATCTATCCCATCATCAAGATGGTGAACAAACCTAAGATCGAGGATAGACTTGAGGGAGCATCTAACTTCACATCTTGGAGATCCAGGGTCATGCTTGCCTTAGAGGAGAATGAGTTAGCAGCATTCGTGCAGGGCGAAGTTCCCGAACCATTCGATGAGAATGAGAAATTACAATGGACGAGAAATGGCACTAAAACAAAAAAGATGTTGGTGGACCCGTAAAGGACCACATTGTGCCAATTATCTCCAAGCTAAAATCTGCAAGAGATATGTTCAAAACTTTGGAGGAGATGTATGAGATCAACAACACAAATCGAGTTGTTGCATTAAAGCAGCAACTTCATCATGTCAAGATTGGCGAAAGGAGAATCCGTCATCTCATACTTATTGAAGATCACCGAGTTGAGAGATCAGCTCTCTACTATTGCGCATATTGTTGATAGCAAGGATTTAACCATGTTGGCTCTAAATGGTCTTCCTTCATCTTGGCAGTCTTACATTCAAGGAATAAGTGCAAGATCAAAACCCCCTAAGTTTGATCGTTCGAGGGCTGATTGTATTCAAGAAGAGTCTAGGTTGGCTGCAAGAGGTATTGGTCAAAGCTCTACTAATGAAGACATTCATGTTCTTTCCACTCAATCCTTGAAAAAGAAAGGGAAAGATGAAAAGAAAGGATATTTCAAGAGAAATAAAGATAATGGATTTGATGGTGCTCCCGCATTCAGGAAGAAGAGGGACCTCTCTTGTGTTCAATGTTTTAGATGTAACAAGTATGGTCACTATCCAGAGTATTGTCCAACCAAGCCTAAGCAACAGGCTTCCATTGCAGATGTTGGTGAGATCTCTCCACAAAAGGATTCAAATGGTTCCTATTCTATTCAACTCTTTGAAGCAGTGTGCCTCCCGACAACAATACTTGGTTGATTGATAGTGGTGCCTCTTGCCACATCACCAGATTTAGAGAGGATCTAACTGATCTGGTGGAGAGAGATTCTAGTGTTCAAGTAATCATTGGAGATGATGCTAGTTATTCTATGAAAGGAGTTGGGACCTCCTCTCTTCACTTGGATTCCAACATTACCTTGCAGTTGAGTGATGTCCTATTTGTTTCGAGCATTGAGTGGAATCTTGTCTCTATCTCAGCCTTGGAAGACAAGGGGTACCAAGTTGCATTTTAAGAAGGTAAAGTTCTTGCATGGCCAAAGAACTCAAGTATCAAGACTACTCGAGTGATTGGAGCCTGACATGAGTGCCTCTACAAACTTTGCACTCGCCCACTTCAGTCTCTATTGCATGATTCATCAAGTTCATGTGCACTTTGGCATAGAAGATTGGCTCACCTTCACTTCCGGGCACTATCTACCATGGAGAAGATGGTTTTAGGCCTTTCGAAACTCAACAAGGTGCATGAAGGCACTTGGAGAGGTTGCGCATTGGGTAAGAATACTAAAGGTCCATTCCATAGTAGTGAAAGTAGATCTAAATGTATTCTTGATCTTATTCATTCTGATTTATGTGGTCCAATGTTTGTTGGTTCTTTAAGTGGTTTCTTGTATTACATTATTTTTATTGATGACTACTCTAGAAAGACTTGGATTTACTTCTTGAAATCTAAAAAATCTGAGGAAGTGTTAGAGAGGTTCAAAGAATTTAAAGCTTAGGTAGAGAACTTGTCTGAGAAGAGAATCAAGGTTCTCAGATCCGATAACAGGGGAGAGTACATTTTCGGCAACTTCCATAACTTTTACATTGATGCAAGGATTAAGAGGGAGTTTTGTGTCCGTTATAATCCTCAATAAAATGGTGTTGCTGAAAGGAAGAACAAATCTATTGTGGAAGTAGCCAAAGCTATGATTCATGACCAAGATCTACAAACCTTCCTTTGGGTAGAAGCATCTAGGACAAAGGTCTATGTTCAAAATAGAAGTCCTCACCACATTTTGGAGAACATGACTCCCGAAGAAGCATTCACAGTGGTGAAGCCGGAAGTAAGTCATTTGAGGATCTTTGGTTGTCCTATGTATGTTCATGTACAGAAAGATAAAAGGACAAAGTTGGAACCTTCTCGCAAGAAGGGGATATTTGTAGGTTACAATGAGACATCAAAAGCCTATAGAATCTACATTATAGGTCAAAAGTTGATTGAGATTGGTAGGGATGTTACATTTGAAGAGGATGTTGCATTCAAAAGATCCAAGGGCACTCACATGGAGATAGATAATGAAGAGTCCTCACGATATGGAAGTTAACCGTGCTCTTGAGATTCAGAGGAAGGCTCCAAAACCTAAAGAAGATGATGATCCAGTCGAGCCCTTGGAACCTACTGATCAGCCTACAGATATTGTGATTGGTAGAAAAAGACCTCTTTGGGCCAAGCAAACAATGCAAGACGCACAAAGGTAGCTCCAAGAGGAACATTCAAAGAAAGCAAGAGACCTCATAAGTTTTCCAACTATGTTGCTTTGATGAGTCAAATCTTTGAATACGAGCCTTCAAGTGTTGAAGAAGCTACTAGTCAGCAATTTTGGAGAGATGCTATGTCTGAAGAGTATCAATCCATTCTATAACGATAATTTATATGCTTAGAAAAATTGAAGCAAATGCAAATGGTTTCTGTAATGCAAAAGGTTAAAAAAATACAATAAACCAAAATCATGGGAAGTGGCTTAACTACAGATTCTGCGGAAATTTTGTCGACCTGTCAATGATGCCAATGAGAGAAAATGGGCAAAGGTCGCAGGTAATTTTCAGGAAACCCAAAGTTGTGTATTGTTGTTGCTTAATCTTGTTGCTTCAATCTATCATAGTAAAGGGGTGGAAAGCATTAGCAGTAGGGGAAGCAGTAAAATATGGAGTTTCCCACATAGTAAAATATGGCATACTTGGCATGTTGAAATGTATACGTTTATAGGAGCAATTGTAGTTTCAAGCTAAAAAATATAAATTATTACACAACTTGGGTCGTTTTTGCCGATATTGGCATGGTGTGATGGTTTATAGGTGGCATTGTTGTTCTTGCCACCAAGGTTCAAACCCCATTGGGGTGGTATTGTTGAATGGTTGTATCTGGGTCATAGCTCCGGTCAAAAGCGTTTACCACTTGAATAAAAACCTACACAACTTGGGGAAACTCCTTAAGAAATGATCTTAATACTTCTTCCCTATTCTTGCAATCCATATAAACCCCCCTCCCTCCTAGGATCAACTAAATATTTGAGCAATAAGCTCCTTGAAAACGTCA
This sequence comes from Sequoia sempervirens, assembly GCA_007258455.2. Lineage (NCBI taxonomy): Eukaryota > Viridiplantae > Streptophyta > Pinopsida > Cupressales > Cupressaceae > Sequoia > Sequoia sempervirens. Next base: position 150,751 of record VDFB02265924.1, read on the forward strand.
GTAGGCCATTTAGCAAATGATGTTTGAGTTTGAGATAAGGAAGGTGCCTAAATAATCGGAAAAGCGAAAGCATAATTTAAGGCAATAGGGAAATTCTATAAAAGAATAATTTTTCTCATCAATTCCAACACATACATCAAATTGAACAATGATAAATCCAACAAAAGTAAAGTTATGCATCACATAAACTAAAAAGTAAATAACCCGGCGGTTGGATACCAAGAATGTCGGATTACATGGTAAGTGGCAAGAAAGTACTTCATTACAGAATGGATATAAAACCAAAGTTCATCAATAAGTATTATAATAGTCGTCCTCTATATAACATTTCCTTTGGATTGCGCTTAAAACTACAATTGCTCCTATAATACTATTATATTTGGAGATGCTCATATATGCATATGGGTATTTATTTCCCTTGTTTTACAATGTACAGCGTATTGAGAAATGTGTTTCCTTGTGTTACAATGTTTTTCATGATTGAAAGAAAATTCAAATATTATAATATAATAGCTAAGAATGAGCAAGAACTAAAATTTATTATCTTAAAACAAAGTGCAAGCTTTTTTTTGGCAGTCAACATGCCTCAATTTTACAATCATTTTTCAAAAGATCTTTCGTATGAGATTGAGCTATTAATGTGTGAATCTAGAAATTACGATTGAGCCATTACTGCGTGAATATGGGATTGAGCCATTACTGCAGCACGGAAAAAAAACTGACGAAAGAGATGAACGAGGAGGATGAGTTTAATAGTCTCCCAAGGCCCCTCTTAAGATCTATATCGTTCAATGCAAAATTGAGATTGGGCTATTTCAAATTGGATATAAAACAAAACTTAAATATTTTAAAAAGTAAATACAAACATCTTAATTTCCTAATTTTGATTGATAATTAAATAACCTACATAAAAAGGATAGATAATTTAAGAAAAATCGTAAATGAACTATGACAACAATTGCATTTATTCATTTAATACCAACTTAATAATTCTGTCAACAAAATTGTCAAAAAATAACCTAAAAAACAAAATAAACAAAAATATTAAAATCACTAAATAAATCCAAAATTCATTTAGCAATTCAAAATATATCAATGTGAAGAAACAAAAAGGTATTACAATAATATCATATCTGAAAACCACCATAGATATAACCACACAACCAATTCCATTTATTTAACGGATAACAACAAAACTATTTTCGAATGAAATAAAAACAACAAAAATGATTCGGCCACGTACACATTAAAAAAAAAGCAGAGGTTTCTAGTTCTTGTCTAATATCTCAAGGCCTTTGCCAAAGTTTGCTGTAAACCATGACAAGTCAACATATCAAACCCATACAAGGCGGTCTCTATAGCACTCAGTTGATCAGCATCAACTATATTTAAAATTCAGTTTTTTGTAGGGACGTTTATTTTATTTTAAAAAATTCACGCTCTAAGCTCTGAACGGAGTTATTACAGCAATGACGTTTATTTTATTTTAAAAAATTCACGCATATGTATATGTATATGTATATATAGGCTCCATAATTTTGTAAAAAATTAGAAATCAAATAACGGACTAAAATTATATTGTCTATGATGGACTAAAATTACTGTCTATGATGGACTAAAATTACTGTCTATTTGTTTTGAATGTGAGAGCATTGGGGTATCACAAAAACATCACATAATTTGAAAGACTGAAAAACACCACCTATTCAATAAGAATATCATTCTGTAAACAATTAACCTGTATTAGGTAACTAGGAAAGGTCACACCGTCACAATATACAGAACCCAACCACACTGACCCTGGGAAAAATAATTGACTTTTCAAAATCCAAATTGGAACCCAACCCAGCAACATAGTCAGAATCACTCATATTTAGATCTTCATCTTAATTGACATTTAAATTAGTTGGATGCTTTTTTTATTTCAAAGAGCTTCTCTAACCAAATGTTTTGTATGATGTTCCTCCTTAACAACATTATCCTAAAAACTATCTGGTAATAGTGAAATGAACTAAACTTAACATGATAACAACACATGGAAATATTATTTGATCATTTAGTTTCTTTCTTATCAAGCACAAAGCTATTATATCAAAATCAGTGTTTTCTCTATACACTAAGATAGATTCCTTTATGATGACCTCAACTATTCTCTGTTCTAAGATTAGTTTGTTTGTAGTCTATCCATGTTTGCAAGATATCTGGATCAGACTGCATAAGAAAACTCTTCGCAAAATTGTCTTATGCAGTATGATTCAAAAACCTCACATAAATAAAATATTCTATTTTATCCTATGTGTTCCAAGTTCAAGCTCTTTGACTAGGTTCAACAGTGAATCATATGATCTTCAACAATAATATCTGTTTATCAAATATTAATTGAACAGATACCATATATATATGAAGAGAGAAAATAGAAACTTTTTGAGTCACTCTCTCAAAACTGTAGAATTGTTATAATTTCCCTCCCTTTAAAAAATAAAATAGATGACAAGAAAAAAGTAGGCCATAAGAGACTCTCTTAATACAACCCAAGACTACCCCATTTTTGGAAAAGAAATTCCTCTCTAGACAACATGGTAGGACAAAGGTTATGAATAAGGTTTAAGTCACTAATATCAACTTTGATTCACATCTATGTAAGAATCTCTAGGACCAGACTAATTATGATTTATTTGGTAGCAATAGCATTAGTTTTAGTCCGCTTATTTATAGCCCATGATTCTAGATAGAAAATAAAAATTGAAAGGTACTTCAATACAAGTTAATCCTAGAAAATACATATGTAAAAGCATAGAATTTTGATAAAATCAGCAACCAGTAACTCATTCCATATTTTATTGTAACCATTTAATAGAAAAGTGCCTTTCCTATATGATATCTAACTCTTCAATAAGATACACGGTGAAAGTGAAGATCTAAAAGCAAGAAACTCAAAAATGAGGATGAAATATGATAACATTTTCCCTAGGATGTGGATGGTATTATATCAAAATTATACAAGAAATGCAAACATCAAAAGGTGGAAAACTTGATTGGTTGCTACGGATGACACATAAGGGAATGGAAACTCTATGAAAGGTACATCCTCCTCTCAATTCTACTCATTTCCCCCTCGTGGAAGAAGAAAACGGAAGCAAGCAAAGCGCGCTCAGACTTCACAACGCTGCAGACCTAATTATTATGGTGTCTTGAAATCATCATGGAAGGGTACTTATTTTTTGGCTACTTGGGGTTCTTTGATGTCGAAGAATATAGAGGATACTCACTTTCTATGTGAAGGTTATGTCTTGGAGGGCTCTAGGAAAATTCAATGCCAACAATAAACTGTCAGAAAATTCACAACCAACAATTCAGCGCAGGAAAATTCACCATCATGATAAATTCACCTCAAAGAAAAATCACCCCAGCAATTCACTGCTGTGAAAAATTATTCGCATTAAAAGTTTGTGATTAATTTTCCATAAATTTTTCTTAAGTGAAAATGCCTTGGAGTTTGTCTGACTTGATTTGGGCAAGGAAGATTTTGAAGAAAATGTATTTTAAACTGCCAGAAAGCAAATACATGGCAAAGCAACAATAAAAAAGAACAACTAACTATATATATAGGAATATGTACACTCTCCATTAGAAGTTCCTCTATTAAGCATTTGACAATTTAGTTAAAATGAGCACTGTATGCAAGATATTCATTTATATTTCAATAATTTTGATTTCCTCCTTTGCACATCTGTAATGCATTTTAATCGATAGAAAATCAGGCCTCCTTTCAAAACAACTAGGTTATATCTCATGCAATTAAGGAAGGTAAGGAGAAGACAGACGAAGTAATGCATGTTAATCGATAGAGTCAGGCCTCCTTTCAGAACTACTAGGTTATATCTCATGCAATTGAGGAAGGTAAGGAAAAGACAGACGAAGGTAAGGAACGTGAGCCTAAACTAATGCTAGTGTGAGTGAAAGGTTCTTGATTTTCTTGAGCTTTGAGTCGTCGTGGTAATCATTCAATGTATAATTCTTGAAGGATTTCGGGGCATGATTTGAAAGGGTAATTTTATTTTTAAACCAAATGTTATGAATTTTTTAAAAGATTAGAGTTTTGTAGACCCACAGATTTGGGAATATTTAATTAGTGGTGTGTTTTCTAACATTCTTCGTAGTCCTCAGTTGCTGAGAAACTTTTTCTGCTATCACGAGACATTCTAGAGAGCAAAATGGCCAAGGTGTGTGTTTTCAGTTGTAGACAAAGAGAGACATACAGAATTCTCGGTTTGGAGTTTTCTGTCAAACCTGTTATGCTAGAGAAAAAAAGGTCTTAGAAATTTAGCAGTTAAAAAGTGTTTCATTTCAATTTCCAGTAGTTATGTTGTTTATTTTATGTAATTAATTATAATGAGAGAAAACTAAATAATAGTGGAGTTGGAATTGTTGACTACATTTTAACAGAGAATAATAATAAAGAAAAAACACCTCTGAAATATTTTAACAGAGATTCAAGGAGAACCCTCTGTAAGAAAAAGACTGACAGGGCAAAAGCGTATCAGCAAAATTAAATTTAGATGCCATCGATATTTAAGTATATGCAAAAATAATTACCTTGGATAATTCCAACAAAACAAAAGAGAATAAATATATATTAATTTACAGTCGCTGTAACAATTCAACTATCCAAAATAATAAAAATCACTGACTCGCACAATTTTCTTTTAAAAAATCATATAACAATAAATAAATGTTAAATAAATGTCCGTACCCCAATGTGTTCTCTTTCCAATTCCACCCATTCTGAGAAACAATGACTTCCTGACAAATTTATTGGCCATACTTCTGAAACAAATTCACCAGATTTATGTTACTACTATAGCGAAAACTCATATATATATATATATATATAAAACAGGGTATAACACCAAAAACAGTGAAAAAAAAATAAAAGAAAACAATGTAAAGCATATGCAGCTTCTCACCTGGATTCACCAGGTCCATGTTGCTACTATAGCAAAAACTATAATGAAAATGTATCAAAACGCAGCAACCAGGTGAGAAGTGCATGTGTTTTACTTTCTTTTCGTTTGTTTTTGGTGTTTAACAGCGCAGAACACCAAAAACAAACGAAAATAGAGTAAAACATATGCAGCTTCTCACCTGGTTGCTGCGTTTTGATACATTTTCATCTTCAAACATTATCAGTTCATTATATCCCTTCTCTTAATCAAACGCTCAGAAAATTATGTACAGCTACAGCGAATGAATGGCTTCGGGTTTATAGGGCAAGGATTCCTCCTTATTGAAAATTCTAGGGTTAGGGTTCCTTATTACGCCGAATTACGCCTTTTTTGAAAAGAGCCAACCTATTTTTCCAACCTATTTTTCATCAACGGCTGAAACTCCTCGGGAGACGAATAAAATCATTCCATCCGTCCAATTTTTCCCAGTACTTTTTCACCGTTTATTTTGGTCAGTTTTATTTTCGCCGCTTTTCCGTCAGTTTTTTCCCGTTGGTATCACTGCTTTTCCGTGCATGTTTTCCATGATTAATCCCACAGATGAAATGGAGTGAAATTTGATTTCCCCGCGCAATAGTGGTATCCAGAATGGAGACAAAAACGCTCATTATTGTCATGCCACCAACAGAAATCGAATGTCATTATGTGGGGCTTCATGGAGTTATGCTTAAGTCATTCAATTATTTCTATAATTCAGAAGTACAATAAAAAAGTGCTACATAGGGGTAGTAGTTGGCCTAAATAAGAACTGAGTAAGGTTTCGGCAAGGGTTTTAGAGTATGTTTATTAAAATGAAAATTACGACCAAGATCCTGAAAGTTACGGCCAAGATCTTAATAATGTAAAATGAAAATTAGGGCAATAATATTCAAATTTTATAAAATTTATACAATTTAAGTTTATATTATATTTTATTTATATTAAAAGTTATTTTTCTTAATATTTTATATTATAATACAATTTATACTATTTTAAATTATATTATATTATATTATATTTATATTAAAAAAATTCCAATTTAAAAATAAGTATTTTTTACATGAAACTAAAAGTAAATAAATTAAGGATATATATTATTTTATTTTAAAATAAATATATTATTTTAAAAATAATAATATAGATCATGTTTATGATTTATGATTTATATTATTTACTATGTTTTTAAAATTGTTCTAAAGTCAAAATAATTAATTTAATATTGATATATATATCAATGTTTTTCATATAGATTGTCGGTATAGATTTTATAGGTGGCATTGTTGTTCTTGCCACCAAGGTATCTATACCATTTATGTACCTTACTATCATCTCTCTCTATCTAGATATATATCCCTCTCTACCTCTCTCTATATATCACTTCCTATATCTTTATCTCTATCTCTTCATCTCCCTCTCTCTCATTGCCTCCCTCTTTCTATCTATATTGCTCCCTCTCCCTCTTCCTCTCTCCTTCCATCTCTCTCTCTCTCTCACCCTCTACCTTTTCGAAGTTATATCTATCTCTCTATCTCTCATTTGTATCATTATCTCTCCATCTTTCTATTTCTCTCCCTCCCTCGTTTTATCATGTGTTTATTTCTCTCCTTCCCTCTCCCTCCTCTATCTCTCTCTCTCTCTCTAGCTCATATACACACAATCCCTGTTATGCCCTCCCTATCTCTATATTTATCTTTATTTTTTCCACTCTAACTCTTCCTTTCTCTCTATACCTCCCTCTCTATTACTTATCTATGTCACCTCCTTTCTCTTTTTTCTCTCTTTATCTCTATATCCATATCTCTCTCCCTCTCTATTTTATATCATTATCTCTACCTCTCTCTCTTGATATCTCTTTATCTCCCTCTTGCTCCTCTCTCTATCTCTTTTTATTCATTTCTTGCTATCTGTCTTTATCTCTCTCCCCATCCCTCTCTATCTCGATAAATCTCCCTCCCCCCTCTCTCTCTCCTTTACCCATCTCTCTCCCTCTCCTTCATATTCATCTCTCTTTCTCTCCCTCCCTCCTTTACCTGTCTCTCTCCCTCTCCTTCATATTCATCTCTCTCTCTCTCCCCCCTTTAACTGTCTCTCTCACTCTCCTTCATATTCATCTCTCCCTCTCTCTTCCCCCTCTGTCTTTTTCTCTTTATATCCCTATCTCTCCCTCTCTCCCCCTATTGCAAACATAACATGATCCTTTTTGTAATGGAATTTGATTATCTTCCTAATTTAGAGGATTTGTTTTAAGGAAATTTTTAGTAGGTAGTAGTATGAGAAATAGAACGGACAGTAAAAAATGACAATACTATTAAAGGTCTTTTGCTAGGTGTGAGTAAGAGAAACTGATGGTTGTGTCTGAAACCATTAGATTAGTTTGTCCTTAATCACTGTTCTAAAAATCCTGCTCATGTCCACCAAGGCCTATGTCGATTTATTTCCAAGTTGTCTGCTTTAAAACATCAAGGGGGGTGCCATAAGTGTTTAGGTGTTGTTGGTTTTTACATTGCCTCCTAGTGAACGCATTGTTGTAGGGGATATTGGTCTTCCTTGTCTAATTTAGGATTATTAACCCTCTTAGTTCCCTTTATTGTCAAATTTTATTTTCTGTTGTCTTGCATGCTGGAATCAGTACGTTTCCATAATTTCCCATTTTGAACTTTTCTAATTATGCAGGTTAACCTAGCAACTCCTTTAAGTGGCATAACCAACTTCCTTTGTCTCCAATTGTTTGGTACTTACTTGTCTAAGATGGTTAGAGTTTGATATTAAACCAATTTTTTCCTTAATTGACCTTCCACAACTCTTTGGCGTACCCATTGCACACCAAGGTGCAATTGCTAGTAATTATAAAAGGCAAATTACTTTTTGTTAGGAATCTAGGCTAGTTCAGTTAAAATGAGTTTAGATTGGTAAATGTACAATAAATCTAATATATATTGGAATGGTAAATATGTAATAAATGTTAATGAAATTTAAATGAGGAGAATTAGGTACTTAGTTTAAGGAATTATGATGAAGAATTGTTTCATACATTTTACTCATTTATGATATAAAATTAATTATTTGTTGCTTCAAGTTTATATCAATCATTATATTCATTTTAGGTTGAAAATGTATTGTATAGGATCGATTCCATGTTACATTAAATATGTATTGTGCGGGATCGATTCCATGTTCCATAACTTTGAAGACAACACTCTCAAGCATGCAAGTGTCCTAGATGACTTCGATGCAGATTAAGATTCCTTTTACTATTCCAAAATGAAACATTCCTAAAATGATTCTCCTTGTAATGATTAGATTTTTTTTTATCATTGATATGAATTAATGTACATTGAATGCCTTTACATACCATAACATAGCAATGAACTTCATAAATGTGTATGTAGCCAACTCATAATAATTAACGAAATAGGCAAGAGTTGACAAATTTAAACTTTTTTTTAATTGTATGGGGCAATTCCATGTGGTGTTGGAGTGAACCCACATGACATGGATAAATTGAGGACAAGGAAGCATAGATATCAAGGTGGGGAATGCACGAATAATCATTGGTGCAAGGATGGACATAAGAAATGGATGGTAATGGTGAATGTGTGGGAATAAATGTGGATAGGGATAGGATAATGTTGAATGTGTGGAAGTATGTGTAGATGGGATGGATGAAAGATCAAGAATGAGCTTGACTTTGCACAAGAGTGTCATTTGTTAATATGTAATTGTACATTAAGACATACCATCAAAATAGGCTTAAAACTAACCAAGAATTGGCATGGGTGTTGCTAAAATGAACATGTATTTTGAAGTATATGACCAATCACAACCACACATAAAAAGTAAATATTTAGGCATAAAAGGATATGGGATCCATGTAAATTAATAGACCTAAGAAAATGTGTTTGTGTATTCCTCTTCTTTCATATGCACATCCTATAGGAATCTACAAAATAGAGAAAAAATGTGCATTGAATAACTTTTTTCACAAAAGTGAAAACAAGCACAAATGGAAGTTGATTTAATTGTATTTGTGAAAATCAATGAGAGAATGAAATTAGAAGTATTCTTTTTTACTATCACAACCTACAAGTTGCAAACCTAAATTTTCACTAAAAATGGATGTAATTTTTTTCAACAGTTATTTGTTTATCATCTATGAATAGATCACCAAAAATAATTAGAATCTACAGACAAAATGTCACAAATCACTAGTTTGCATCATCTTCAAATTCCTCACGGTTTAGCCGCTATAGGTGCCTGAAAGAGAAGATTTAGTTAAAAAAATCAATTCAATGTCTAGTGTGGCCAAAAATTGTAAACCAATATTGTGGGATCACTCTAGCACATTGGGACATGGATGATGTTCTATCATTCCATGGGCTACTGAACTAAGGAATGCCATGGCAATGAATGATGACATTTTCCATCTAGGAATTTGGTTCTCCAATTTTACCACGATGGTGTCTCTAGCTTAGGGTTTGATAGTGGGACCAGGGTACTATCCATCGATGGAAATAACTGGTAGCTGCATATAGTCAGGTGACCAATTTTGATAATTGATCTTCACTTGTTACGTAGGAGGTTTTTTCCATAGTGTGTCAAATTGTGATATTGCTATGATGATTCAACCGGGTAGTAGGTATTGATCTTCCACTTGTGATAGTGTATTATTCCTTGGTGCAACATGGGTGGCATCAACAATACGTCCATAATGATAAACATAAACCACAAGGCTCTATTCATCCCCATCTCCATCATTTCACAAGTGGATTTCTTGCACAAATGAGATGATTTTAGCTTTATTTTGATTTTCTACATAAAGCTTTGTATCCTAGCATGGTAAATATATCTCAACTAGGTTGTTAGATTATAGAGCACCATGTGACCTCTCTTATAGCTTTACACCTATGAGAGGGCCCACCATCCCAATGATCAAAAGAATTCCACTTTAAACAACTTTCAAAACATGAATACTTGCCTCCTTTGATGTGACATCAATGGATGAGAGGGCATCAAAGTTATATAGATTTATACAACACCATATTTTCTCTCACCATGGAATTGTATCATTGTGAATCCTAGTTACCAAAACCAAAATCCTAAAAGCTCGTTCATGCAAAAGAGATTGACCATAAAATATTTGTGGCCTTTCACATATCCATGCCACCTTTAGTCAAGAACAAGCCCTTTCAACACCACCACTCATGAACCATGGTTGCATAAACTCTCTACTTATTCACAAAGCACCTCCACTAACACACTATTGACTTCCTTTATTCTCTCCTCATCGCTAAAAAAATAGGCACAAAATAAATTATGCTATGATACCGTATTGGAATTCAAACTACACATTGCTACACACAAATAATATTGTGTTCTTATTCCATACTCCTCGTTCAATAAGACATTACATATTTATAGGACTTTTCATATCCTATATTAAAGGAAAGTTGTTCTACCTCCTATAAACACTCCCTTAGATAATTACAAGACTAACAAATAAACAAAAATCCTAATTATATGAGTTGTTAAAACAAGTCTCTAATACATACAAACTCTCACTATATGATGCATAACAAAAACTTTCAACCTTATCAGGCTGAGAGCATAAGCAACTCAATTGACAAATCTTCCAAAAGATTTCAATGATAAAGTTAACCAAATAATCTTCAAACCACAAGCCACAATTTATTTAATTGTTCCAATAAAAAAATTTACATCAAAATATGCAACTAAAAATAAGCCAAAAATCTGATCAATTCCTTTGTTCCTTCTCATTTCCTATCACTTCTTATTTCACTAGCATTCCTCCCAAATCTTGCCTTTGAAGCTGATTTTTATCTGCTTTGTTTTCTCTTCTACACAACCCTCACATATTATTTTATCACCTATCTTCTTCTTCCTCTAGGTGTTCCCTCTTTCAAGCATTTACTTCCCCAAATCTTTACGCAGCCTCTTTTACCAATTTTAGAATGCACCCCATTCATTCTATCTTTTATTTTCAAGTGAAATAACCATTTCACAAATGAGCAAAGCCTATATATTGGTTCGAATAGCCAAACTATAGCTTTCAATGCCACCGTCTCTTTATCTTGGCGTAGTTGTTCTTTTCTCCCATGTACAGCTTTTTCCAAATGATATAGCTGATTTTTGTATGCAGCCTCACTCCAAATTTGTGTGCTTATCCCTTGATATTTTTTATCTTAAGATTTATTTTTTTTAAATGATTTAAACATGGTGTAGCAGCCCCATCGTCCTCTACCTTGTCTTAAGACCCTTGTGCAACTTCTTTTCATTACTGCCAAGTCGACCCCCCTTCTTTTTCCATTTTGCATTCACTTTTTAAGTTTTAATTCTTTGTCTCTTCATTTTCCTGAAATTTTCCCTTTCATCTCCAACTTTCATTTTAATCACCAATCAACCCCTTAGCATCTACGTAGGATTTTATTATGTTTTGAAATTTTTGTCCTTCCTAAATATTAAGACTCTTCATTTCCAAGGTTAGTCAATCCTTTGGCTAGATGATGCTGACATTAAAATGTTAGATTGAAATTACAAATTAATATATGATATTTTGTTAGATGTAATTGAAAATAATGTCACTCAATTTGTCTCATGTTATGAAATAACTTGCACAATAGAAGAATATGATATGAAATATGTTGCAAATACTTGATAATAATTGAGAATAACAAGCCACTTCAAGGGGGGAAACCTCCAAATATCTCTAATGAGAACACACTTCACAACTTGATGATGAAATAAGACTCACAACCTCCTATATATACTTATTTATGCCTAGGATATCACCTTGGCCGACTTAGACACACCTATATAAGTCTTAGGCCGACCTAAACAACTAAATAACAATATACTAATGATAATATGACTTAATAGAGGGTTAAGATAGCCACAAGCTAACTATTCATAACTCGATGTACACTAATATTAAGGGCGTAGCATGCCCCCCTTCTTCAAAGAAGAATTGTCCTAAATGCTAATCAAGTTTGGATACTTTTGAATGAACTCCTCATCCTCCCATGTGGCATCTTCAACTGGTAAATTCTTCCATTGGATGAGATACTCAGTGAGAGTTATATTCCTCAACTTCTTTGTGCGTGTTTGACAAATGCACTCTGGTTCCAAAATGATTCTTCCTTCTTCATCGAGCTCTAGTAGTGTTGTTTGAGTGGGAATATTATTCCCAATGACCTTCTTCAAATAGGAAACATGAAAAACTGGATGCATCTTTGTTGTTGGAGGCAACTCAAGCTTGTAGGCAACACTACCGATCTTTTGCATGATTTGGTGTGGACCATAATACCTTGGAGACAACTTATTATTCTTTTTTTATTGTTTTAGTGAGATTTGCTTATAAGGCTACAATCTCAAGAAGACCAAATCCCCAACTTCAAAACTTCTTTCACTATGATGTTGGTCTGCCTGTTGTTTCATTCGATTTTGTGCCATGGCTAAATTCTCCTTGAGTCCTGAAAGTACTTGTTGTTGATGAAGCAAGTGGTCTTCTACTACCTGAACTCTTGGGGATGCCTTTATTGATGATGTGATGGAAGGAGGGTGATATCCATAAAGTGCCAAAAATTGAGACATTTTTTATGAGCTATGAAAAGAAGTGTTATACCACCACTCTGCAAGTGGTAGCCAATCTACCCACTAAGATTGTTTCTCTGAAGTGAAACAACGTAGATATCCTTCCAAACACTTATTAACAACCTCAGTTTTCCCATTTGATTGAGGGTGATATGAAGAGCTATGAGCCATTTGAGTACCCAAACATGAGAATAAATCTTTCCAAAAGTGACTAGTGAAGATAGCATCACAATCACTAACAATAACCTTAGGTGTACCATTTAGCTTTTGGATATTCTCCAAAAAAGCTTTTTCCACTGCACTTGTTGTAAAAGGATGTGATAATGCAACGAAATGTGCATATTTAGTTAGGCGATCAACTACCACCATGATGAAATTATGACCTTTAGATTTGGGAAGCCCTGTGATGAAGTCCATGGATACCTCTTCCCAATGCTGGCTAGGAATAGATAAGGGTTGCAAGAGACCTGGTGCCTTAATTGTCTCCCCCTTATGCCTTTGACAAACCAAACATTCAGCCACAAATTTTTGAACATCACCCTTTAGCCCTTCCCAAAAAAAATCTTGCTTGACTCGATGATATGTCTTCAAAAATCCTGAATGACCACCCACTGGAGACTCATGCAACTCTGTGAGAATCTTGTGTTTAAGAGTGGAATTCTTGCAGAGATACAAACTCTCTTTATACCAAAGAGTGTCTCCCTTCCAACAAAACTTATCTGAACTACTAGGATCACTTTTTAATTGTTCGATGAGATTACTTGTCGCAACATCATTTTTCCACTCTGCTCTGGCTTCCTCCACCCAATTTTCTTGTAACATTGAAAGGGAACACAATAAGGTTTCATCTTTCTCATCCTTTCTTGAAAATGCATCTGCGACAATACTTTCTTTCCCCTTCTTATATACAATCTCAAAGTCATATCCTAACATCTTAGTGACCCATTTTTGTTGCTCTTTACAAGATAGTCTTTGTTCCAAAAAATATTTTAGGCTATCATGATCTATCTTAACCTTGAAGTTTCTACCCAATAGATAAGGCCTCCATTATTTCACTACATGGAGGATTGCTAGCATTTCCTTCTCATAAATAGGTTTTAGCTGATTCGTACCTTTTAATTGACGACTCTCAAAAGAAATTGGTCGACCTTCTTGCATGAGCACTACTCCTATCCCATTTCTAGAAGCATCACATTCCACAATGAATTCCTTGGTAAAGTCAGGAGTGGAAAGCACTGGAGTTGTACACATAGCCTCCTTCAATCTCTCAAATGTTGTATTGGCAGACTCGTTCCAATGAAAATAATCCTTCTTCAATAGAGTGGTGAGAGGTGTTGCTATATGACCATAATTCTTCACAAATCTTCTATAGTACCCTGTCAATCCCAAGAAACCCCTCAGTTTCTTAATGGTTTTTGGAATAGGCCATTCCATGATAGCCTTAATTTTGTTAGGGTCCACCTGTACTCCTTCATGTGAAACTATGTGTCCCAAATAATCCACCTCTGTAAGACCAAAAGCACACTTGGATGGCTTAGCATAGAGTGTATGATCTTCAAGTATTTGTAATGCTTGGTCCACATGTTGTAAATGTTCTTCCCAAGTCTTGCTATAAATCAATATATCATTAAAGAATACTAACACAAACTTTCTCAAGAACTTCTTAAAAATGGAATTCATCAAACTTTGGAATGTAGATGGTGCATTGGTAAGACCAAATGGTATCACCAAAAATTCATAATGACCCTCATGAGTCTGAAATGTTGTCTTACAAATATCTTCCTCCTTAATATGAATTTGGTGATAACCATATCTAAGATCTAACTTGGTAAAATACATAGCTCCATTCAATTCATCTAGCAAATCATCAATGATTGGAATAGGAAACTTATCTTTAATGGTGTACATGTTGAGCACTCTATAATTTGGACACATGCGCCAAATATCATCTTTCTTATGTACCATCACCATAGGAGAGGAGTAAGCACTTTGGCTATGCCTGATAATTCCTGCCTCAAGCATCTCTTCAACAATTTTTCTATCTCACTCTTTTGTATGTGTGGATACTTGTAAGGCCTGATGTTCGGTGGTTGGTTTCCTGGGACTAACTGTATGGCATGATCATGATCCCTCTTAGGAGGAAGTCCTTTAGGCATATCTCCAAGAACAACTGAGTGACGATCAATTATAGCTTGCAAATCTGGATGAGTAGGATCAATAGATTGAGAGACTTCTAATGAACATAGTTGGGCCACAAATCCATCCACTCCTTTCTTAAGCAACTTTTGCATTTGATGAGAGCTTGCCATTTGTGGGGATTTTGCCTTCAACCCCCTTAGCTCTACTAGCCTTCCTTCTGATTGAAATGATTGGTGGAGCATTGAAACCTGAGAGTGCATGACAAGAAATGATTGGTTGAGAATCATGTGATTCCTCATTTGACTCCCTTTCATCCTCTAGTATGGGTTCCTCGTCTTCTTCCTCACTTGGACCTTCAATATAGAACAATTTCTTTTCACTGCATTTATGTCCTTGACTGTATTTGCTATCACAATTGAAACACAACCCTTTTGCTCTTTTCTCCTCAATTTGCTATGGAGTCAACTTAGTAGGTTGTGTTGAATATCCTCTCTCTTTTCACATTAGCCCCTTGCTTCTTAGGAATCAAATACTTCTCCTCTACCCTTTGTGCTAAGATAAAAGACTCATTTATGGAGCTAGGGCTAAACATGTGTACCTCATGTTGAATGTGATCCTTGAGACCACCCAAGAATAAGTCATTCAATTTTTCCTCTATAATTGTATCCACTCTTAAGGATAGATTTTGGAATTGCTGAATATAATCCTTAACTGATCCTATTTGTTCAAGTTTAGCTAGCTGGCTGAAGAAGTTGTCTATCACACTATTGCTATATTGTGCTTGGAGTTCCTTTGTAAAAATTGACCATGAGACAGTCAACCCCTTTTTCCTTCGATGAGTGCAAATCCAACGATACCAAATGAATTGATCTGGTTCTAGATATAGGGAAGCCATCGTGACCTTTTGTCCATTTGGGATTTGGTGTACTTAAAAAAAAATCTCCATTTGGTTTATCCATGTTAGAGGATCCTTTCCATCGAACTTGCGCATATCCACCTTTGGAAATAAATTCCTAGATCCCATAGGAGTACTAAAGCTTGTGTCAATGGTAGCCGACCTAGAATTTTCACCTTGGTCGCTTGAGAACTCCTTTCTTGATTCAGTCATGTAGGTGCTTAACATGCTTCGCATGTCCGATATATCTCCTCTTAGGTCACACATATCTATCTTAATTGAGGAAATATCTTCCTTGACCTTATTTACTTCCTCATTAGGAGTAATATCCTCTATTGTTACCCCATCCTTATCAAGAGTCTTCCCTGGAGTGACAACATTCTTTTTGCCCCTTGTTGCAAGCCCCATCATGATGGAAATCACTAATTTTGAAATAAATCACACAAATTAAACTTAAATTCTCTAATTTTTTAACTGTATTATCCTTTAGTATGTCTTCAAAAACCCAATAAAAATTAGACTCCAATTCAACAAGATGTGTGAGATATGCAAATTCCAAATAAATATTGTAGAAACCCCAATTCTCCAATAATTCGCTTAATTCTGCTCCAATTCTTCTGAAATCTGGACTATAGCTTCTTAAATATGTTCTTCCAAAACCCTTTAAAAATAAGAAAAAAATCCTCCAAAATATGAAAGATATGCTCTTCCCAAAATCGCTCCAAAATTGAGAAAAACCTTCCCTCTAGGGTGCCAAGATCATGCTCTGATACCACTTGTTATGAAATAACTTGCACAATAGAAGAATATGATATGAAATATGCTGAAAATACTTGATAATAACTTAGAATAACAAGCCACTTGAAGGGGGAAAACCTCCAAATATCTCTAATGAGAACACACTTCACAACTTGATGATGAAATAAGACTCACAACCTCCTATATATACCTATTTATGCCTAGGATATCACCTAGGCCGACTTAGACACACCTATATAAGTCTTAGGCCGACCTAAACAACTAAATAAAAGTATACTAATGATAATATGACTTAATAGAGAGTTAAGATAGCCACAAGCTGACTATTCATAACCCGATGTACACTAATATTAAGGGTGTAGCATCTCCAAATGGCCACTGAGACCAAAATGATTTGAGCTCTGAAAACCACACACAAACCAAAAATCTAAAATCAATGTTGAATTATTTTTGGGGTTATGTGGATTTCTCTTCACCCAAGATTCTCTTACATTAGACATGCCGAGTAGAAAGTTTGTGAGCATAGGCTCACAAAAATGGAGCTGAATAGTTGAACTACTCTTCCAAGTTGCGAACAACTTGCAACATGCTCCCACACTAAAACCGATACCTACAAATTATTTCTTTTTCCTCCTCTTCTAGCATCTTGTTGGAACATTCTCCATCATTCCCCAACAATTTTTCACTCTCTTCCTCTTTCCTCTCGTGGATTCATGTCCACCATGAACCGTCCTCCTAATATTTTCTCCTATCCTCTTCTCCTTTGTGGGATCCAACCCACCATTACCCGACCACCTCCTCCAAACTCCATTGTTATCTTCCACCTTCGTGGGAATTAACCCACTACAATCTTTCCTCCTCCATAAATATATTGACCAATGTTCATTCATCACTAAATTTGCAAACATATCAGTATCAAAATTATGAAAATTAAAGATTTCCACCAACCAATTTTCTTCACTAGCATATTTCTCTTCAACCTCTCTTCTTGCCATACCAACATAATGGCTTTTCTTAGGTTGCTTCTCAACCCACAATATCTCTATACTTTTTATTTTCTCAAACTCAAATGAATTCAAATTAACACATTCTTCACAATTACAACAATTAAGATTTAATAGTGAAAAGGATGTGAACCTAGTGCTCGCGTGTCGAGCTAGGGCATCGTTCCCTAGCCCGTTCTAAGGCTCTATGGGTTATGTGTTGGGAGGGTGGGCATCTGCTAGATTTTAGGGTGCCACATGGGGGCCATTTATCTTTCTTTGGGGGTTTGTATACTATTTCTGCTCTTTCTGTTTCACCCAGGTCCCAGTGGTGGGGCTACGTCGGTGTTGGCAGTGCCTGGCTGCGAGCCTAGCCTTTAACTTGTTGCTTGGGTCTTTATTTTGAGGCGTGTGGGTGGCCTCTTGCGCCCTTTTTTTTGTGCATCCATTTGGGGTGTGTGTTAGGTGCTTTAGTTTTGGGTGTGTAGGGTACGTTTGGTGAGTGGGGTTGTTGTCCCCAATTCCTACCATGGAGATCTGGTTTGTATGCCCATCTTGAGCCCTTCAGTTTTAATGGCTCTTGGCGAATCGTCTGGGGTTTCGCCCACAATGGACTTTTGCTTTGTGGTTGGTGCTAAATTGTCTTCCCAAGATGCGAAGATCTTTGACAATAATTTGTTTTCTCCTTAATTGGGAGTTGGTAGAATGGGACCCTTTGGTGGTTCCCGCATTACGAAGATCAATGGGTGTCTAGAACGTTGTAAAGAGAGACCGAAGTTCGTTATCCCATTGGAGATGATTGCGGAAGACATTGATTATTATTTGGGTCACTCTTTATTGTGCAAGTTTATGGGGATGCATGTCTCGCTCCAGTTTTTGGAGTCATGGGCTCAACGGACTTGGATGTCGGAGG
This sequence comes from Sequoia sempervirens, assembly GCA_007258455.2. Lineage (NCBI taxonomy): Eukaryota > Viridiplantae > Streptophyta > Pinopsida > Cupressales > Cupressaceae > Sequoia > Sequoia sempervirens. The sequence goes on from VDFB02265924.1 coordinate 169,033, forward strand.
GCAAGATAGAGATCATGTTGTTGGAAAATAACTATTTCCTGGTAATTTTTAATTACATGGCAGATCGTATTAGGGTCTTTGAAGGAGGCCCCTATTTTCATAACTAGATTGGGTTGTTTATTAAACCTTGGCATGTGGGTTTTGATCCTTTTGAGGAAATTCCAACTCGCGTTTTGGTGTGGATTTGGCTCCCTCGTTTTCCTATGGAATGTTTGTGGGATGATGTTCTGCACCTATTGGCCTCGATGCTTGGAAAGCCGGTTGGCTCTACACAATAGACTCAGGTTAAAAAGGTGATGAATTTTGCTCGCATTTGTGTTAAAATTGATTTATGTAAGCCAATACCAGATTCTGTGGATATGTATGTGGATCCTTATTCTTGGTGTTGCAATTGGACTATGAGACTCTTCCTTTTTGTTGTTGTCTCTGTCATGAATATGGACACCTGCTTCATTAATGTCCAAGGGCTAGGCCTACAAAACCCCAGTCTTCTCTACCCCCTCGCAACCCTCTTAGGGTTGACAAGGGGAAGGATCCCATTCTAGGTGATGTGGTTAGTGCGGATGGTTTTGTTCCTATCAAGACTCGTAACAAGAAATGAGGTCAGAAGAGAACCTTGATGGAGAGACAGGATGAAGATACTTTTAATAGATTTGAAATTCTTGATGATCTCAGCCAACAGGAAGTGAATATGGGCTTAGTGAATCTGAATCAGGGTGCTTTGGTTTTAGGGCAGGAGGGTCTTTTGTTGGAAGCTACTTAGGATATGTAGGATGCAGGCACTTTGCAAATGGACACTAAACTTCAACTAGAAGTTCAAATGGAGTCAGTCCCTATTGCAGAAGGGAAGAAGGATGTGGGGGATGGATCTCCTCTTGTGGTGAAAGTAGGTTTTGAAATGGTTAAGAACAGCAAATCTCCTTCTCTTTTGGGTCTCCATCAAAAGGATCCAAAGAAAGGGGTGGGGGAGAAGTCCTCCAAGATTGTTAGGAAGAAGGATTTGGAAAAGATTAAGATAATAGGGGAGACTTTGGTGGAGTCAAGGTCAGTAAAAACTCTAGATTCTCATTTTTCAAACCCCTTGAAATGATTGTTTTATCTTGGAATTTAAGGGGCTTGAACAGTGGCCCTAGATAAAAAATTGTTTGTGTTTTCCTACAAGAGACCAAGTTATCTATTGAGTGTATGTTGGGGTTGGTGCTTAAGTTGTGGGGGAGTTGTGAGTGACAGTATATTGGGGCTCATGGATCTGCTGGGGGCGTGGCTTGTCTATGGAACCCTCAGAAGGTTCACCCTCTTTGGTGGATGTCCTTTAAGTCTTCTTTATCTATGATTGCTTCTTGTTCTGAGATAGGGGAGTCTATTCTCTTCTCGAATATCTATGCGCCTATAGAGATTCAGGGGAAGTATCTTTTGTAGGCCCATATCAGGTTTGTTTGAAGTATGGCTCCTTATTATCCATGGATTATGACTGGGGATTTTAATGCTATCTCTGAGCTTGCTGAGAAGCTGGGTGGTATTGCTAGATTGGAGTCTTCTGCGCTGCTTCTTCAAGATAATATCTTGGCTTTAAACCTTGTTGACACCAAGCCCTCCAATGGCCAGTTTACTTGGAACAATCGAAGGGTTGGGGAGAGTTGCATTGCAGAGCGTCTGGATCATTTTTTGGTTTCCTATTACTAGGTTGGTGGTTTGTGGTCCTCTAGCTCTAAAATTCTAGATTGGAGGGGCTCAGATCATTGGCCTATCAAGCTTTCCCTTAATTCAGCTCATAAGCCCGAATCCCCTTCTTTCAAGTTTTAGCTTATGTGGTTGCGTGACCTATCTTTGCACATTTGTGTTGCTGACTGGTGGAGGAATGGTAGACCTCCTTTTGGTATGACAATGTATACTTTTGCTACGTTATTGCAATTTTTCAAGTACCAGCTTAAACATTGGAATCGTTGGTGCTTTGGAAACATTTTCCATGATAAGAGTGTTGCTTAGGCTGAGTTGGATAGTATTACGAGGATGATCACAAATGATGGGGTGACTAAGGATTTGCTTCGGGAGGAGGCTAGGGCCTTGAAGGTGTTGGAGGAGTGTGAGTTGTGGGAGGAAGTTTTTTGGAAACAAAAGGCTCAAATCGAGTGGCTACATGAAGGAGATAAGAATACTACTTTTATTTTCAATTCGGTGAAAGCTAGGAGACATGGCAATGTTATTCTAGTTCTTGTGATTGATAGGGGGGAGCACCTTTCCTCTTTTCAGGAAATATCAAGTGAAGTTGTGCAGTTTTTTGCTTCCCTATTCAGGGAGGACTCGCAGGGGGGTCGCCTGAGGAAGCTCAGGTTCTTTCTTGTATTCCTCCCTTGGTCTCTAGGGAGATGAAGGAGCATCTTATGGGTGACATTTCATTGGAAGAGTTGGAGGGGATTGTGTTCCAGATGAAAAAGGGGAAAGCTCCTAGTCCTGATGGCTTTCCGATTGAATTCTTTCAAAATTTTTGGGATATTATCAAGTTGGATTTATTGGTAGTTGTTCAAGAGTCATAGAAGAATAAGAAAATGTTACGTGCTATGAATTCTACCTTCCTTGCTATCATCCCCAAGTGTGATTGGGTAGATAGGTTAAGTCAATTTCGCCCTATTTCACTTTGCAATGTGATTTATAAAATTATCTCTAAATTGATTGTTGATAGGTTGAAAAATTGGCTTAAAGTGTTGATCTATGAGGAACAAAGTGGTTTTGTGGCAGGTAGGCAAATTCTAGATGGGGTTGTTATTGCAACTAAGACCATTCACTCTATGGCTATCTCCAAAGATAAGGTGATGTTCATTAAGTTGGATATGGCTAAGGCTTATGACAGAGTTTGGTGGTCCTTCCTTCGGAAGGTGCTTGGTGCTTTTGGTTTTGAGGAAGATTGGATTCAATGGGTTACGAGTTGTGTTACCTCGGTCTCCTTCTTTGTGCTTATCAATGGTGAGCATTCTGACCTTTTGGTGCCTCTCAAGGTTTGCGGTAGGGACACCCCCTCTCCCCTTACTTATTTCTTCTTCTTGTTAAAGGTCTTGGTTGCTTGTTGAGAAGGACTATGGAGTTGGGTCTCATTTAGGGATGGAGGTGGGGAGGGGGTTTTCGTCCGTAGTTTCATTTACAGTTTGTGGATGACACTGCTTTAATGGGTTTGGCTACTATTAGGGAAGCTTCAAATTTGTGCAAGGTGTTGATTTGGGCAAGGATTTTATCTCATAAGTATTTCCCCGGTATCCGTGTGATGGATATTCCTCGTTATCCCCTTGTAGGGAAAGGTTCGGTGATTTGGGGTACGCTTAAGAAAGGGCCTGAGCTCATCAAGGATGGCTTATTTTGGATATGCAAAAGAGGGACGAATGTGCATTTTTGGTCTGATTCTTGGGATGGCTTTCCTCCCATTATTTCTTAGTTTCCTAATTTGTTGAATCTCTACCAGAGGTTCCTTGAGGGTGGTTGGTCAAGGGTGAGTGACTTTAAATATTTTTTGTCTCGTGGTCAATTGGAGGTGGTGAGATGGAAGAACCCTATGGAGTGGGTTGTTGCTAGTATGGAGGAGGAGTTTGCTGAGCTTTAGAATATCCTTGTTAGTAGACGTTGTAGTTCTCTCCAGGATGGGGATGTTTTGGCTTGGTCTCCTAATCCTAAGGGTGTCTATTCTATCTCTTCTGGATACCAGGGGTTATTATCCCATAGGTTGGATGTTGTGGAGGTTCACTGGTGGAATAATGTGTGGAACAAGTTTTCTTGGGCAAAGTGAAATTGCTTTATTTGGACTCTAGTGTGGAATAGATGCTCGACTTGGGATAATATTAGGAAGAGGGGGTTCCAGGACCCTTCTATCTGTGTTTTGTGTGAAGTTGGGGAGGAGGATTCTTCTCATTTTTTTTTCATTGTCCCTTTTCTCTACAACTCTGGCACTCTTGGTGGGGTGTTTGGAAAAGCCCATGTGTTCATGCGTCCTCCCTGGTGGATTTTTGGAGTAGCTTGGGTAGGCCTCCTGCCTTGGCCTCTTTCTTGCAGGATGTGTGGTATGTTGGGCCAACCTTCGTTCAATGGCAGATCTGGCTGGAATAGAATCGTAGAATTTTTTGGGGTGAAAAGATGTTATTACAACAAGTTTGGCAAAGAATTTTGGGTATGATTCGGGAGACAGTGGAGGCTAAGTGTGAAGTGGCGTTCCCTTTGGAGAAATGGGATACTGAGATGGTGGATAGACTGGGGATTCAAGGTTTTTCTTTGGCATTTACTTGTGTCAGGCATGGATGGAGGGTGAAAAAGCAAGTTCAGAGGGTGGGAAGATGGCTGCTCCCTCCGTTTGGCATTTTGAAGATCAACACCGATGGCTCCTCAAGAGGCAATCCTAGGCCTACTAGGATTGGTGGTGTTGGTAGGGATTGTTCGGGCTCTGTGATTTTCTTAATTTCTACTCATGAAGGGATGCAAACTGTCAACCTTATGGAAGGTTTGGTGATCCTCTACGCTTTGGAAAGAGCTTATGCTTTGGGGTGGTGCAAGGTTATTTGTGAATGATTCACAAGTTTTGATTAATTTGATCAATGAACAGAAAGTGTTTGATATTAGCTGGCAACTGGCTAAGATGGTGCAACAAGTCCTACAAATTAGCTCTTTGATGGAGATGGTGTCTTTCATCCATATTCTGAGGGAGTGGAATAGGGCGGAAAATTGTTTGGCCAAGTGGGCTTCTGAGCATTTAGATGGTTGGAAGGTTGATGAGTTGGCGCAGATCTCCCCTGAGCTTCGTCGTGACTTGGAGAGGATTCTTTCCGAAGATAAAACTAGTTATGGCTTAGGTTGATGTTGGTTCTTTCTTTGTTTGGTTGTTTCTTGTTGGTTCTTGGGGCTTTGGCCCTTTGGGTTTATGTAATGCTATTTCTTGATTTTCAATAAAGTTTTTACCCCTTTTAAAAAAAAAAACAATTACAACAATCAAAGTTTACCTTTGTTGCAACATGTCTCTCTTCTACAAGACTTATAACTTCATTTTGCTCCTCATACACTGTTGCAACTTTTGGGTTGCTCTCTTTTTCCACGCTTCCAACAAGGCATGCTTCTTCCACTTCACTCTTCTCTTCTTCATCCTTTTGAACAAGGATTTCTTCAAGCCTCCCTGCTGATATTCTTTCTCCATTAGCATCCACCTTCATCAACATGTACTCCAAGGGAAAAATTACTTTTGCTCTTTCTTCTTCTTGAATCACAGTTGCAACTTCTTTCTTGCCCGCAAACAAATCATAAAAAGAATTATGAAAATCACATATCCCCAATGGTCCTTCTTGTGCCACCAATTTCTTCTTCTCCATTTCACCATCCAAATAACTTTGGATTCTTCTCATTTCTTCTCTCAAAAACATTTCATCTTTGTTATCCTCAACCTCATCATCAAATTTGGGACCATTCGTGCTCACTATTTCAGCTTGCAAATGCCTTACTTCCATTTCACACAACTCACTCCACTCACATGCCATTGTTCAAACCTGTGACTTAGAATCTTCTCCACTTGTGTGGGTTGCCCCCAAATTTTCTTCCTTCCATACCCCTTCTATCAAAGGGCTACAAAAAATTTCATCCTTTGCAATGTCTTATCTTTCATCTTGATCCTTTTGCACAAAGATCTCCTCTTCTTTTTCTTCATTCTTTATATTTGTTGCAATCTTTTCTTTCTTCTCTCCATCCTTCAAACTTGGATTCTTAGCTACTTTTTTCTTACCTATTACAACTTTGATGTTAATTTATTCTTTCAAACACTCATTGGGGCATACTGTTGTAATTTCTTTTATCACTTCCTCTTGTTTATCTTGCAATAGATTCAACACATATTCTTTCCCATCCTTGATTACGCTACAAGTGTTATTGCTGCCATTATGTATAGCTTATTTATCCCAAATCCAAGGTTGACCCTAGAAAACGCGAAAAACATCCATGGGTACTATATCACATACAATTTCATCTTTATATCTTCCAATGTAAAAATTCACAATGCTTTGTTCACTTACCCAAATTTGATGACCTCCATGCAACCAAGAGATGTAGTATGGCTTAGGGTGCTTCATCCTCTTCAAGATCAACTTCTTAACCATTTCCAACACAACCAAATTATCTCCACTATCATTTTCCACCATCACTTTACAACATTTTCCACCAAACTTGCACACAATTTGGAACAAATTACTCATTCAAATGAATTCTTGTTTCACATTTTGTGGCTTCAAATATTCTTTCTTCATCGAAAAACTCTCTCCATGTCTCCAAAACATTTTGTAAAACAATTATGGCACACTCTTGGGGCTTCTTCACTCTCTAAAAATTCTTCACCCACAATCCTTGTGGATTCTCTCGACTCTCAAGATCTTGTGGCTCTGATACCAAATGATGCAAAACAAAAACTTTGAACCTTATCAGGCTGAGAGCATACATAGCTCAATTAACAAATCTTCCAAAAGATTTCAATGATAAAGTTAACCAAATAATCTTTAAACCACAAGCCACAATTTATTTAATTGTTCCAATACAAAAATTTACATCAAAATATGCAACTAAAAACAAGCTAAAAATCTAATCAATTCCTCTATTCCTTCTCATTTCCTATCACTTCTTATTTCACCAGCATTCCTCCCAAATCTTTCCTTTGAAGCTAATTTTTATCTGCTATGTTTTCTCTTCTACGTAACCCTCACATATTATTTTTGCACCTATCTTCTTCTTCGTGTAGGTGTTCCCTCTTTCAAGCATTTACTTCCCCAAATCTTTACACAACCTCTTTTACCAATTTTAGTATGCACCCCATTCATTCTCTATTTTATTTTCAAGTGAAATAACCATTTCACAAATGAGCGAAGCCTATATATTGATTTGAATAGCTAAACTATAGCTTTCAGTGCCACCCTCTCTTTATCCTATCATAGTTGTTCTTTTCTCCCATGTACAACCTTTTCCAAATGATATAGCTAATTTTTGTATGCAACCTCACTCCAAATTAGTGCACCTATCCCTTGATATTTGTTATCTTAAGATTATTATTTTTTTTAAATGATTTAAACATGGTGTAGTAGCCCCATCATCCTCTACCTTGTCTTAAGACCCTTGTGCATCTTCTATTCATTACTGGCAAGTCGAGCCCCCTTCTTTTTCCATTTTACATTCACTTTTTAACTTTTAATTCTTTGCCTCTTCATTTTCCTGCAATCTTCCCTTTCATCTCCAACTTTCATTTTAATCACCAATCAACCCCTTAGCTTCTACGTAGGATTTTATTATGCTTTAAATTTTTTGTCCTTCCTAAATATTAAGACTTCATTTTCAAGGTTAGTCGATCCTTCAGTTGGATGATGCTGACATTAAAATGTTAGATTGAAATTATAAATTAATAAATGATATTTTTTTAAATGTAATTGACAATAATGTCATTCAATTTGGCTCCAGATGACCACTGAGACCAAAATGATTTGAGCTCTGAAAATTAAACACAAACCAAAAATCTAAAATCAATGTCGAATTGTTTTTGGGGTGATGTGGATTGTTCTTCACCCAAGATGCTCCTGCATCACTATAATATAATATTAAGTTGTTTCTTAACAACTTAATATTAACATACATAACTCTATTAATCATGCTAACCTAAACACTCATGTGAACACTAATTTCCAACATGATACACCCTATAATTAATAAAATTGTATTGTTTTGCTTGTAAAAGACTAAGAATTATTATTATGTAGATTTCATTTTTTTAATTAGGACATTTGTTTACCCGAAGAAATTGTGAATATAATGCATTTTAATTAATTTATTTCTAATTTACCAAAAAACCATATGACCATCACGCTAAAGCCACACAGAGCATGGATGAAGTTGGAAATTGGAATGGTAGATCCTAAAAGGAAGTTTGATAAAATGTGAATACAAGGTAATGTCATTTAGGTTATTATTCATATAGAGATCTAATGTGAATGAAAAATTCTATTAAAAAGTAAAAAATTGTCAATATTAGGATGAAAAGGGGTAGTTATTATTATTAGTTAGAGGCATGGTCACTATGCAAATACCATTGAATCCTGCCAAAACATAATTAATTTTGGAAAATGATTTTGAAATACAATGATGCCAATTTTTTTTTCTTAAATTTTAGATCCATTGTGTGTTGTTGCAGGGTTACCCTCAAGTTGTCATGTTTCTTAAGAGTTACTTGCATTGTATCAATTGTAGATGTCCCCTCTCCGAAGTGTGGATTAGATGTGCATATTTATTGCCATTTCCTATGCACAATCTCTCCCTGACCCATTTCTTGCAATATTTCCCTTGTTGTTAATTTTCGTCATCTATTAGTTTTGGCAACATTAACTTCTCTAAGTTGAGTTGATTATTATTTTATTATTACGAAAAACCAAGTTGCAACTTGACCTACACATGCTAGAGCTGAAGATGCAAAAATAATATAGTTTCCACTCGTTAATCATGTGCATGAGGAAGATGATATTTGATAATTTATGGTTGTCTGTGGTGGTGTGTGAATATAATAGTTTATTCTATTGAATTATGAGCATCATTGAGCAATCTGTGATGGTCATTTTCTTTAGGGAAGTTAAATAAAAAATTCCAACAAATAATTTCTTGACATCCATACAATAGTCAATATTAATCTCTTCAATTGTACGTAGCTCTGAACACACTTCTATGTTTAATTCTTCTTTATCACCACTACATAAATACAATGATAACTTCTTGAGACTTTCTTTAAAATATTGGAAATGATCTTGAAGAGGAGGGACATTCAATTTTTCAAGCTTAAGGTTCTTCAACTTTGTCAAGGAACCAAGGGCTTGATGGGCTGACATGCCATCAAGCTTTGTGCAAATGAAATTTTGGTTGATAATGGCAAGAACTTTCAATTTGAACATTGTCTCCAAAATTTTTGGAATAAAGCATTCATTTCCATTGAATATAATTACAAGAGCCTAAACCTTTGGAAACTAACTTAAGCCATTGATTCTTATTTTTGAGATCTGCCAAAGTATACATTAAAAAATTATAAAATGAACAAGCATTAATAATGGGCTACACTAATTTACGTGAAGATGTATATGAATATTAGTTTGAAGCAACAAACCTGTGTGGATGACAATTATCTCTGCAGCTTCAATATTCTCGAGTCTTTTCCACCTACAAAGTGGGGATATAATCTCAACTTCTTACATATGTTTACAAGTTGGTTATTGTTCGTACCTAACTTTCACAAGATATCATGTTGAACTATATAGCTCACAACAATCTTTGAAAAAACATAAGAGTAAAAATGGATTCGTTTTTCAAAGTAAAAAAAATGTAGCTCATTCTATTATTCAAACAAGAGTAGCAACATTTCAATTACTGAAAATTTGAGTTGAAATCAATGAAACCAACAACTATTTAGATTGTTCGAAAAGACCTAAGGATTTACAAGAGCTTGTTGTGAGACTTAATAGAGCTAGTTCATGTCATTTTTAAGATTCTTTAGATATTTAAATGACATTTACTGGATTAATTATCTATTACCTCAAAATGCTCAGGCATTTATGCATTTTATTATAATTTGAAACAAACTAACTATTGCTCTCCAATCATGTGTTGTACTTCTAAGTGTTGTACCATAAATGATCTTTAGCGACTATTTTCTTTGTTATTCTATTGAAGTCCATTTATAGACAACCTATGGAGTGATCAAGGAAATGGATGCAAATGACTAACAACAAGTACGAACATTCATTTACACCATCTCGTATGATAAATGTTAGCCAACAATGAATCAAATCTATCATCTTAATACCATATTTACTACAAAGATAACTATTCAAGCTACCAGTAGTGAATTAGGTTGACCCATATTGATATGCATTTACAACAAAGATATTAGATTTTATCTTAAAATGCACTCATGTACTTTCTTCCAACAATTTATCTTTAAATGACTCATGCACTTTTTTCCAATATTCACTCATTTCAACATGTCATTCACACTAGAAAGTTAGAAATTGGATGAAGATAATTCATCATTATAGAGACACCTCCCAAATCAAATACAAGTTTTCTGGAAAATTTTACTAACGTGAGATAGGGCTGGTGATTTGAGACAACTTCCTGACTGGAACAAGGCAAAAAATATATTCTATTAGCCTATAATTTTTTGTTAAGATGGTAAAAACAGTTTTAAAATAAGTGGGAGGTTTCGGTTGTAAACCTGTCTCACCCCAAAAACAACAACCTGTAAAATATTTTTTTAGGTTGTTTGTTGTTCTATAATTTATTACATTGGACAAAATGATGGACAAAACAAAATAATATTCAATGCAGTATAGTAAATGCAAAATCAATTTACAGATTGTGGGATTGTGAGTTGTCTTAGTAAATGCATATGCATTCTTGCCATAAATATTTGATTTGGTTGGATCTCTAACATATTTTATTTACTTTTAATGCATTACCTATCAACTTCATCACCGCCTAGAATATCTTCCTGCCAACAATGTCTATAAATAGGTTTCATAATGTTCAAATAAATCCATATTCAATACAATTGTAGCAGACTACACACTAGACAAATCCATCTTCTCTGGCCTACATGCCCCAAATTGTCACTTGAATTCTTTTCTTTTGGTCATTGGCTTCGATTACCATTACCTACAGTTTATCTTAGTTGACCTGCAAGTCTCTAATTTCTTAACCTTCCTCTTTGTGGCTCTCTTTGGGAAAGAATGATTTCCACTGAACTTGTTTTATTTTGGGCTTCAGTTTTGATATCCATGGCCTACACTTTATCATATATTTTGGGGCTTTATTATTTTTTTGTATTGAAGATTTTCTTATGTTGCACAAGCATGACAGCTAACAAATTACCATGGGCGTGACATAGAGCAATGGGGGATGTACAGAGAGAGGCTGCTCAATCTTCTCCTATGACTTTAGAGTGAGCAAAAATTGCATTTCTATATCATCAAGAAGCTCTGTAATTACAAGTGTGCAGGGAAGATCAACTTGGTCACTATTGGGTAGATATTATGCTCTCCATTGCTAATTATCCCACTGCTCTTAAATGGACCAACATAGTATTCCTCTTTGCCCACCCACTCTCTCAAAATAAAGTATTTGAGCATCTGTACAATATTGGGTGTTTTGGTGGCGATCGATAACTTTCTCTACTCGTTGGGATATTACTACTTGCCTGTCTCCACATTCACCCTTCTTTGCGCAATGCAGTTGGCCTTCACATCACTATTAATTTTGAATAGTTTTACTCGGCATCCAAGCAAAGGGCAAAGGGCCTCGAGGAGTTAAAAGTGGGGAATATAAATAGAGAATTTTCCACACTATTTTAGGATCGGTGTTGTATGGGTTTATTCATATGTTACTACAGTTGGTTTTCAACAAGGTATTCACATTTTCTATTTTTGAAAAAAGATAAGTAACTGTTTTATTTCATGTATTTGCCAAAAAAATATTTTTGAGTGTTAAATTGTTTGATGTTTAAGAATAGTTAAAGAAGGGAAACTTTGCGATGGTGGTGGAAACATGGGAGGGGTGCAATGGGTACATTAATAGAGAAGTATATTTAAGTAATAAAGCTAAGTATACTTTGTAGTGTTTATATAAGTTTGTAGTAGGAGTTTCAAATACATAAATAAGATATTTGATTTGCAAATGTTTGCAACAAATGGAAGCTTTTTTGTGAGTTGATTCTAACAATTTCAATTATGAAGCTTTTGTAGTCTATGATTCAATGTCTTCTATGAAAAAATCTTGCACAAAGAAGTTTATGTTGTTCATTTATTTGTTCCTACACAGTCAATAAAAAAGCTAGAACACTTATAATAATTGCATTGATGGTTTTATTTGGAAAGTGAAAAGTATAGAAAGAAATGAAAGTATGTGGTAGAAGGAAGTATAGGAAGAAATGAAATTACATTTTAGATCCATTTTTCTAACACAATCCAAGGAAAATGAATACCACCATTCACATAGAACCTTGACTATTAGTAAGCGAGAGAATATATTTTTTAATAGCATCATAGAAGCAATTGATGCAAAAAAGAAAAAGAACTACAATTATTAGGCAACCAATTGTAGACCATGAAAATGTGAGAAAAATCTTGAATGACACTTGCAAGAATTTCATCCCAATTGATTGAAGTGGATAAGTCAATTGGAAGATCAAGTGAATTGTTGCTACTTGATATCTCAATAATGTATGTATGTTGACCTAGCAAAAAAATCTTGAATGACACTTGCAAGAATTCCATCCCAATTGATTGAAGTAGATGAGTCAATTGGAAGATTAGGGAACTATTGCTACTTGATATCTCAATAATGTTTGTATGTTGACCAATATTTGTCATTCCTAAATGAAATAAATTTGAGAAAACAGTAAAAATAAATAAATTATAGATTAACAATTTGTAACTATATTTAAATTTCCATTTTGCAAAACTACTTAAAAAAAAATGTCACTATAAGTACATAAATTTGTACCTAATGTTAACTAATATTTAGCTATAAAAGGAAAATTAACCAAAAATAATCTAAAATATTTTAGATTGGCCTACACAAATTTCCAAGTCCACACAAAATCTGAAAGTAACAAACATTAAAAAAAAATTCATTTTTGTCACACTATAACAAATTAGTTGAACGAGGCATCAACATTCATAACCTTTTGTGAAATAAAAAATCAAATATGCCCTGTCGTTTACATTTAATTTTCTTAATTACATTGACATTCAACAATGATAGCAAAACAAAACAAAAAAATATTATAACACTAAACATTGAAACTAAATAGAAACTAATATATTCAAAAATTTCAAATAATAAAATAAATCTTAAATAAATAAAATAAAATAATTATGAAATAAGATGAAATAACTAACGTATTTTGAAAAAAAGTAAAATAATAAAACAAATTTTAAATAAATAATAGAGTATTTGTGAAATAAGATTAAATAACTAATATATTTGAAAAAATAAAATTATACATATTTGAAAAAATCAAAATTATACATATTTGAAAAAATTAAAATTATAAAATAAATGAGTCCTCAAGACAAGTTGGGCAGTGATCAAGGGTGGTGAATACAACCGATTGACGGTTTATTGCATTTACTGTAAAGATGTGCTGGAGCAAAGACATTGTAGATTTTATTTATTGCAACAGAGATATTATATCATTTGACAATAATTTGATGTGCATTCATTGCAAAGAGATATCTATTAGAAACCTCTCACTATATGTAACCTATTGATTTAAATAATTATTAACTATCAATCACACTTTGGTGTGCAATGGGAATGCCAAATAATTTTATGACTTTATTTGAAATTGTGTAGACATATTGGTTGAAATAGAACAATGTGTATCTAACATATAAAAACAACACATGAAATAAATGAAATGGAAACAAGCATACAAATGAAAGGGAACCTTAATTTATTTGATATAAAAATGTAAATGTATGTAGACACACAATCTAGATATATACTAGCTATTGCACCTTAGGTGTGCAATTGGGTACGCCGAACAATTGGTTGAAATAGATAACAATGAATATAATAAGAAAAGGAAAAAAAAATTAAATTTGATGCAAACAATTGTTTACCTTAATTGATTTTGGGTAGACATAGTGATTGAAATATAACAATTTGTATGTAACTTATTAAAATAACACATTTAAAAAATGAAATGGAAATAGTATAAAAAAATAAATGAGCTTAAAATTATGTGAGATAAAAATGTAGAATAAGGATATATATAGAAAGTTGAAAATGAAGTGATTAAATACAATGTTTAATTCACATTACAAAAATGTATGCAATTGAATATAATGGTATAATCAAATTGTGACATGGTCATATTGAACTCCAATTTATTTGTAAATCTATTACATAAAGGTGCAAATTGAGTGATCATTACATTGAATTTTGAACTACACACTTCTATGCAATGCTATGTCAATGTATTTCATAGTAAAAAATGCATAATGATGAAAATTTTAACTGATGGATGTAGTAAATTGGAGAATAGCATCTACTATTAAAATATATCATAATATATAATCAAAACAACTTTTAATAATTGAAAAAGGCATAAATAGGAAAATAAAGTAGCTTTTAAGTCAAATATTGAATATAAAATGGTATAATTTGGAATTGAATATGAAATGGTAAAAGTACTTTTAATTCTAAAATCTTATGATGCTAATAATGAATTGTCTTTGGATTGAAGTAGCAATTATATTATGCAATCAAAGGTGTTTCTTAGTGATTGAAAGCAAGATTAAAATAGAAGTTTTGTAGTGGAGTAAATAAGAAAGTAAATATTGAACAATATAAAATAAATATATGTATTACAACAACAATATATATAATTATAAATTTAAATAAAGACCTATATAAAATAAATTCAATTTGTACTATATAATAAAATATAATAATAAATTTGAGCTAAAAACTTATAAATAATAATAATTTTTTTATTATAAAATCATATATAATAATATAATAATAAATTTGTAAACAAAAAATATTATTAATCTTATAAAATCATATACTCGAAACATATTACATAATAAAATTATAAGTCTTTTTTAATGTGTAGCATCATTATCTCCTCTTTATTAGTTTATGGATTATTTTAAAGTGATCTTAAAACATTTAAAACAATTCAACCTATGTAATATTCTAATCTCAGAAAATCAAATTCTTATTAAAATAAAAATAAAGGTATCATTAAAAAATGGGAGACTTCAACTTTAAAACATTCCTCAATAAGATATCCAAACAATTAACATTTCGTACTTATATATAATTAACTAAAGAAATGTAAATAATTAACATTTTGTACCTTTATATAAATGTAACTAACTATAAAAATCCAAACAACAATAATTTCCATTGATTTTAATCTTAAATCATAAAGACTAACAATATATATAAATTTAAAAAAAGACTTATATAAAATAAATTCAATTTGTACTATATAATTAAATATAATAGTAAATTAGACAATGACAATCTAATTATCTTATCATTGCAATGTCTTTTAAGTGTAAAAGTTACCCAATTGGTCAAAATACATGTAAAACTTACCTTAATCGATGTAGCAAATTTAAATGATTCTATATTGTTCTATATTCAAGAGAATGGTAAATAACTATTTAATTGGCATAAGTAGCCCATAAAGGGACTCCTTGAATTGCTGCATTAAAGTGAGATAACAATTGCTGCTATGCGATGAGTTCCTATAAAAATAAATAAAATGTTTGTATTATATGTCTTGTAAAATTTTGCCATACATAAACACAGTAATAAAGAATCAAATAAAGAATCTGAATAGATAGTTACAAATGATAGCAAGGGGGTTGAATCAAATAAAGAATCTAAATAGACAGATACAAATGATGAATTTAAAACTAATACAATATATTTAGACAGGCATAAAGGGTTGATGCATGAGATGAGGCATCTCTACATTAAGATTTTCCTCCAAATGCAGATGCTACAACATTGAATACCTAAAAAAGGAAGGTAAAAGCAAACCAAAACAATCCCAAGGGAAAATTGTCAAGTTTCTTCATATTAGGTCTCATCAGGCATAATCAAAACTAACATACCTTTTCTATGCAGATTTTATAGCAAATCTACAACAATTAACAATTAGTATCAAATCAAAAAGAAACACATGAAATGAATGTATTTGGAATTTACAGGAAAAAGAAAGGAACTGAGTTACCTAATATTTTAAATCGTATGGTTTTTTCCACGTGTATTGAATAGTTTTCCTTTTCTAAAATATCTTTTAGCAATTGTAGAAAATTCAAAATCATCATGGCTGGCACATAAACATGAGCCATTGAAGGCCACCATGATTTTATAGTTGAGTCTACTTACTATTCCAATGCTGAGATAATTGAGAGATGGGCAACAAACTTTAAATTAATAAGCCCAAAAAAACCCAGCACCATTAAATTCTCAATGCATGGGCATTTGGATAACAATTGCTCAATGATGGCATCAAATATTGCAATACTTGTGAGGCAGCAATTTTTTTGAAATTGGAAACCACTAAAATGATTGGGAATACATTTTTTCCAGATAATTGAGATATAAAGAGGTGAGATAGTGGCAAAATAAACATAACACATCCCCAGCATAAAATCTAAATGCTTAAGTGTCCTCCAAGATGCTACATGACAGTGCCAGGGGCCCTCCAAGATGTTAGGTGTAAGCTATTTAATTTGGGGAGAGTGAACTGATATCACTAAAGCTATAATAGTGTGATATTTTTCTGTTTCATTATATTCTAAGGTGGAGAGATCCAAATGGGAAAAATTGAAGGAACCAATAAAACAACAAATAGATTTAAATAAATATTACCATTTGAATGATGCCACTATGAAGGTTATCGTCATCCTATGTGGCCATGCCCTTAAATACCAGGACAGGAATTCATTGAAAGAATAACATGTTGAGTGCAAAAATCAATCCATTTAGAATAGTAACCTAGTCATTGTAAATATTAAACCAAGAATCAATCCTAAAACTAAGCAGTCAAAGAAATAATCTCACATAAGTCAAACACACTTTTTGATGTGTCCTACAGACTTCTTTGGCCTAAAGGACGTTATATCTCATCTAATCTCAGATCCATCACTGCCTATGCCAAAATGAGGCCTTGGAACGAAATAGGGTATGCAAATTGGTTGATAAAATGCCTCAAAGAAATGTGGTATTAAGGACCACAATGATTACAGGAAACACAAAATTGATTTGCTGCAAAGGCATTAGAAATTTTCAAGCAAATGTAATCGGCAGAAGTAAGGCTAAATTCTGCAACCTCCTCTAGCACCCACTTTGCCTATGCCAATATGGGAGCTTTAGAACCTAGTAAGGATATCTGTCAAAGCATAAAGGGGAATTTTTTTTTAATCAAATGTTGTAGTTGTAGTTGTCAGAGACATGTATGCAAAAAAAAAAAAATGGAAGCATAGACAAAGTGTGTGAATTCCTCGACATAATGCCTCAAAGAAATGTGGTCCCAGGAAATGCAAGGATTACAGAATATGCAAAAACCAGATTTTTCCAGAATTCATGATAACATTTCTCAGTTGTAACACTATTTAAGCAATATAATGAATTTGTGTTCAACTTCAACAATTTTTGTCAAGGGAAAGATGTAGTACCTTGGCTACACTGTAAAAAGGTATCCTATATTTCCTCTTTATGAATTTTATTATACATTTCACAGAGACCTTACAAAGCACACAAAAAACATTGCAGATAAAAATGATGAAATGGTTCTTGAGGCTACCTTCAGGGATCTCCATTTTGAAATAGTCCATCTAGGAGGTTTGATATCACCTATTCCAGTGATGGTGTGAAAAAATCAACCAAAGTTGGCTATTAAGATGGTGTGGAAATTGACATTTTAACAGTTTGCCTACTGATGTATACAAGACGGTCTGATACATTTTTGTGCATAAATTAGCCACCCATTTACATTACACAAAATCAAGCAGGACAAATTTTGGAAATTGTAGAAACCCCGTTATGCAGAGATACAAAGCCACAAACAAACATCTGCAACCCTCCATAAAGTCATTTGTAACATTTTCAACAGATACAAGTCATAAGCCACAGAAAATTGAATTCAACAGAGAAGACAGTACTTGGAAGTTCTGGCGTGGGGATTGTATGCGTAGCTCGTCAAATTGATCTATGACTTCTCTTTGCGGCGGTGGGATCTTGGGTTACGCTTCATCTATTCAAATATATAATTACCTGTTGAAAACTCTACGGAAGTTAGGCGGTGATGATGAGGCGGTTACTACGTGGAAACCCTAACGAAGTTTGGCGCTGCCTCCGACAAATATCCTGACACCTCCACAGATTTCCTATACACTAAAAAATGGCATTCAAAGTTTTTCTGTACACGGAAGAATGCCGCTGCACTGAACGCCTTACGACGTAAATATCGTGATGAATTAAATGCGGGTTACAGGCTATCTATTTCATGTCGGAGAAATATTATATATCTATTAGCTTTATTCTTCTTTCCACCGAACAGCTCGAGAATGTCTTTTCAGATCTTCATTGCGAGATTGATCAACGAATTGGAGAGGCGGAAGCTTCTCCCACGGCTACGCAAAAATCAACCGTATTTATGATGCCCAAAATATCAGTAGATCGATGGTTCAGGCCATTTCAATCGTTGGCCAGCTGCTGTGGAGAGAGATCAACCATGGATTTTAAAATTTAGGTTGGTCTCTCTCAAATAGGATACGCCTTCGGCGTAAATAATGTTTAAAATACAGTCTTTTGATGGAATGTTTAATTGTAATTATAAAAATGTATGCAATTGAATACAACGGTATATATATATTTTATATTTTGTGCAATTTTGTCACATGACCACTTTGGACTTCAATGTATCTATAAAAAACAATAGATCTATTTAGTATTTGGAAAACAACCAATATAAAATAGTATATTCAAGTTGAAAATCAATACAAATTATTAGTTGCCTTTGGTAGAGTAGTTTGTAGGTGTTAGACAATGGGAATATAGAGTAAGTGATCCATGAGTGGAGCCTGCATGAAAGAAAACAAGGAGATTTAATTTACAACAAATAAACTATATAAGTATTAGTACAGATGTGTTATATTTTCAAACTTGGTTGATAAAGTAAAGACGATAGAAAAGTGACATACCTGTAGTATTTGAAATGTTATTTAAGTGTTTGAGGAGTATGAATTTAACATTGCTTTCAAACGGTTCTCTTCGTTTCTTTGGTGAACAAGATATGGACTCTGTTGCATGTGTGCATATCTTTGGAATACGAAGGATTTATGTGAAGATTGTGAAGATCAAGTACTCTTGAAATAGATACGAATGTTAGCCCTTGTCAGTCAATGTTGCCAATGTCGATTGTCGCCCTTGGAAGTGTTAGGC
This sequence comes from Sequoia sempervirens, assembly GCA_007258455.2. Classification (NCBI taxonomy): domain Eukaryota; kingdom Viridiplantae; phylum Streptophyta; class Pinopsida; order Cupressales; family Cupressaceae; genus Sequoia; species Sequoia sempervirens. The sequence goes on from VDFB02265924.1 coordinate 188,038, forward strand.
CTTGTGACTTGTGTATTGTCAAGGCCCATGCCATTTTAAGTGAAATTTGATGACGAAGACCACAACTTAGCAAGGTTACAAGGACATTATTTGGGTTGTTATGGTCCTAAACTAGTCCAATGTACTGTTTTAGATGAACAACAACAAACAAGGAAAGTTGAGGTTGTTTTTTGCCATCATTGTATACAATTGATTTGACTTGACCTAGTGCACCATTAATGAGTCCTGTTTCCACCTATAAATTTTAACATAACCTCTTGGCCAATAAACAATAGTATCTGAGCTTGAAGGTGCTCTTCATCTGAATTTGATTATGTTGACCCCCTAAGTCTCTCTACAATGGATAGGGCAACAAGTGTCGCCAAAGACAACAACATACGTTTATTATGTAGTAGCACCAATTCATTTGTTACAAAAATTTGTATGGTAGACAAGAAAATAGAGTTTTCTATAGTGGTGAGTGAGGAACTTGAACGTGACATTAAACTTGCTAGTCTTCTAGTATAGGCTTTGTATTTCGTAGATTGGAGAGAAGCGCACGAAAAGAAATTTGGGAAGGAGCATCACCAATCTGTCAAAACATTCTAGTCAAAGTTATCACTATTATGAAGTTGCGCCATAGTGTTCTGCCATAGGAAGTAGACGCATACATGGGGATATCTTTAACTGGCAATAGTTGGCCCAAGTCACCAAAGAGAATTATTGACCGCCCTCCAAATGGCAAGTGGTTGTGGATGGGGAATGCTTCATGTAGCCTCGTGTCAATTCGTTGTGGCCGATCCTGATGGTGTGTAGTGTACATGCCATGGTTGGTATCCAGAAGAGAACCTTTCCCATTATGCTATTATTTGATGTTTGAAGGAGCCAAATGCAATGTCAATGTTATGAAATGGGTGGTATAGTATGAGTTCACTCCAAAAAAAATCATAAAACCTTTTGTCATCTCTTACAGGGACGCTTGTGAACCATGGGGAGACACGAACAATTGCTTCTTGGGGGCATTGCTTCCATTCTTCATTTTTGCAAAATGCTTTGTAGGTCCATTTTTTAGTCACTTTAATGAGAGGCATTGTTTCTAGTTGTATGGGTTGTGCCATGTAAGCATCAATGTAGGTAGGTGATGTAGTAACTAATGTGGGCGAGACTGATACACGTTGAAATTTATGGTGATTAACATTTAAAGAAACAAATGTCCTACTGAATATGGAAAAGGGTAATTTTAATAAAAGGTGGCAAGTCTCTTAAGCACTAATATCACAATCCATAAGACTATCAATAAGCATTTATTTTGAAATCTAAGGGCATGCATTTCCTATTCTAAAGTGCTTAAAATATGAGATAACATGGCATGATATGTTTCAGATTTGTGTTCAACTTTTGCTACATATTTTGTCATATATTTGAGAACATCAATTGAGAGTACAGGTTGGCAATCTACATTAGCCCTCTAGATAGAGAGGATAGACAGGTTGTGAAGGTTTAGACGATCATCATTGCCAGCTGTGTGTGCTTAGGTTGGCCAGTCTCGACATTTGAAAGAGTTAACTTATCTTGCATGGACCATAGTGCTTTATAGTGACAAACAGTAGATGCCCCTTTCCTCCTAAGGCATGTTAGCAAAGTACATTTTGTGTGGCACTCAACACAATTGACTAGTTCACTATAGTCAGTTGAAGGTTTGTTTGACATGATCCTGTTTGTATCCATCAAACAAGGATCATCAATAATAGAGTGATGAAATGTTTGGTTTCTTAATTGGAGGCTTCATGGGTTCCATGCAGAGACACATCTATCAATGTAATCAAGTGAAATTTGTACTAATTGAAGGTTATTACATTCTAATCTACTAATTTCATGTGCTTATTGGAGCCATAGGAAACCATGGATGTGTATAGATCCTCTGTGTTTCCATTCATACCTACAAAATGATGATTTTTAGCAAACAATCAAAGTAAGAGTGTAATGTAAGAAAACGAGAAAAGAATGTTTTACCTATACCAATATTTTAATGCACCAAGAAGTTTTTCCAAGACCACTTCTCGAAATGCAGTAAACTTGTGGTGCACGTATAGTGTGGTAAGGTATGGATTTTCAACAATATTTTGGATCCTCCATCTAGAAGCCATAGAAGGATTTGTAGGTGACTTGGTAGGCATGGTGGTACACAAGTCTAGCTATTTTGTATCTGTTGTGCTAATGGTGAAGATGAGTGTTAGGAAACCAATTTGAATGACCATGTTTGAAAGCTCCCCTCGACGCTGGGTCCAAAATGGATGAGTACCATGAATTGACGAGCTAAATTGCATGAGCTAATATGCAAGTTTGTCATCTGGCATGTCCTTCAATCTTTGGAAAAGGTTAGAGATTGTTGAGGGTAGGTAACCATCTAGATGTTTATTGAAAAATACAAAGGAGGTTGCTTGGCTACGGTGATGCATAAGAATATTTAGTATGAAGTACCTAAATTGTGGGTGTTGGCCAAACCTATTATCATGGAACCTTAGAAGATGGAGAGCATATTCATGTAGTTTAATTTATTTGATACGTTGTTGTCTGAATGTAGCTTTTCCTTTGGAAACAAAGTGGGAAATGCCATCACAAATAATCCTTCAATCATGTATTCATTGATAGGATATGGAGAAAGGGGTGGCCATTCAATGATTGGTGTTGGTTGTCCCACACGTAGTTGTAGCAAAGAGTGCACTTCTTCAACCTCTGTACCTGCATGCGAGAGATTTGCTACAAAGGAAGTTGTTGTCGACAAGTCTTCTAAGGGGGTATTGCTTTTTTCCACGAAGCTTGTGTTTGTGGGATCAAGATTTGAAGGTGTTGCATAAATAAGGTTTGAGATGTCAATGGAAGACTCTGGAAAACTGGACAACATCTTATATTTAAGTGCCTCATAGACATGTCCTCTACTAACGTGGAAGCTATATGGTTATTGCTCAAATTTTTTCCTGTTAACTATTAATATATCCAAATCATTAATATTCTTGGGCAAGTAGGATGCAATTGCAGATATATCTTGAGGAAAGAAAATAGTGTGACCATTGTATTTTTGTTGCCCCATCCCTTCATAGGTCACTTGAAGGATTGGGATAACCCTTTCCATTAACATCTCTTCAACTTGGGCTATAATTTTTAAACATACAGGTTCCTCACCAGGGTCTATGTTGTTCCAGTTTTAGAAGTGATGGTCATTTTTTTAGATGTACATCTATAACAAGTAGTGATTCCATTTGTCTATCTAGTTTTGATTCTTGGATATCTTTCCATGCATACCATACATGTCGACATTATTGATAGAATATCTAACTTTGAAGGGAAGGAATTTATAATAGTGAAAAATTCTTGTGAAAAAGGTGGCAAAGGGTGCATTTCAACAGATGGTTTGGGTTGAACTATATTTTGCATTTGAGGTGTAGTTGTTTGTAGTTGGGGCATATTATTAGGAGAAGAGAGTGTAGATGTAGAGGCTCCATCAACAAGAATTTGATGTTCTTCACATCTTTGTTTGTTAATATTTTTTTTCCTTGCATGGTATTGTGTACACTGCATTTGATTTTGACGAGAACATTTTTCTTGCATTCTTTCATTTTTTGCCTGCATCAGAAGGAATGTTGAGGAAAAAAGTAATGAAATATTTTTGTGAGAGATAATTACAAGAATATATATGTTATATACATACATATATTAATATATATAGAATGTAAGTAGATAACATGATGTGAATAAATAATTTGGAACACAAGAGGAAACCAAAACATATAAAGACATGGACAATCAATGCACAAAAAACTGTAAAAAAATATAGGAATGGTGTTCATTTTTATATGTGAAATACCATGATCATGTGTTATATATAATTTAAGGAGAATACATGATGTGAATAAAAAATTTGGAAGAAAAAATATGAGCAACTTTACATATATGGACATTCAATGTATAAGATAATACAAAAATATATTTGAATGTTGATATTTCTTTACATATATGGGCATTGAAAGTTTACAATACTACTAAGAAGAGTTAAGTGCAAAATTCAAATGGGATTAATGGAAGTAATGACAATGCTTTGTGTTTCCTGTCCACCAAATGTAATAATTTTGATGGACAAGTCAAGGAAAAAATAGCAATCAACAACATGGTCCAAAATGTGTTTAGCAACATTAGGTTCAGTTGCAATAGATGAAAATCTTCTGCAGAAACATCCATCAAGGAATTTGTTGGTCCTTCAAATGCAGTAACTTTCAGGAGTTCACCACTTCCATCTTTCAAGTCCATTTTAAGCATGTAGCTAAAGTCACATCTAGGGAGATCAGTACAACACTTTGGGCAAGACAAAGTATTGGGGGAAGTCTGCAAAACCTTTTTCTTACACTTTTTATTATCCACTAACAGAGGGAATGAAAGGTAATACTAGTTGTTCAGGTGTAGTTTTGAAATGGAGGCCTTTATGCAAAATTTTTTCTTCTCAAGTATGCTTGTATTTGCAAGAAATGAGATATTGACTGGATTTTCAAACTTATTGGGAGAAAGGTGGTTTTTTGACAAGGAACTAAAAGGCTTGGCAATCCCTATAGTGGTATACCATGTTGATATGCTTGAGGCCTTTGATAAAATTGGGTTAATTAGAATTGTAGTTAGGAAAATAGTATCAATACCTCTCCCACACCAAGAGGTTATACGTCTAGATTTAATCAAAAGAACATGAGGGTTTGGTTGTATAGGCATATCATATATTTGTATCCCATCAATATGATAATGACGGCCCCAAAGTGTAACATCAATGGTACAACCTGACATGTCTATGATTGTAACAGTACATTTGATTGTCTCTATACCATCTCTTTTATGAATGGTTGGTGTAGGGAAGATAGCTAAAAGTATGCCAATGACATCAACAAGGGAATTGATAAGCAATGATTCCAATGAATCTATGCTCTTAATGTGGAAGGTATGTGTGGGTATTGTGGTCCACAGATGTGGAAGGAGTTATTGTTGATGAGCTAGGGAGAAATATTTCAAAGGGATGTGCAGAGCTACTATATTTTGTGTTCACAACTTTAATGCGACCATTGGAGATCACATAGAGACTATTAGAGTGAATAGCATGGTAGAACTCATCAACAAGTTCGTTGAAGCAAGAAACATGTATTTTAGAGCTTGCTATGTCTATGAAATCAAATCCAAAAACTTTCCATCACGTCCAACATTTTTAAATTCATGGATTGGAGATTTTGTCAAGGTTGAACCCTTACTAGACCAATGCTTATGGTACGGGGTTAACATTTTAATGGGAATTGGTTCAAAAGGGCATTTATTGTGTTGAGTTTTAGGGTCTCCATCTTCTTGCAATGAATCATTTGTAGACTGAGAGGATCCCAAAGGGGCTTGAGAACTACTTGATGGGAGTGAGCTTCTAGATAGGATCAGGAGAGGAGTAGGAGTTCCAACAATTGGTGCATTGTTTGAAATGAATTCAAAATTTTCAATTATGATAGCGATGCAATGAAATAAAGTGATTATTTTAGTAAGAGCGTGCAAAGGAATAAATAGTGTTGGGAAAGTGTGGACTTACATAAATTTATGGAACATCTTGGAAGTATACTATTTTAGTAGGACAATAAAACCTTTCACTAAACCCTCCAAAATAAGATCATTGAATTGATCAGGAAGCAAAGCATGAGGTGTGTGTAAACCATCAAAAAGTTGAACACAACATTTGACAAGTGTAGAACAAACTTGTTGAATAGAGTCAATAGATGCAACCTATAAAATAGGGATTAGACTAGATATGCCTCCAAGAATATTAGTAATGGCATTTGCAGTTAATGTTGTCATAATTTTGTTGGAACTTAGTGTGCTAAATTGACCAGCAAGCAAGTGGAAATATGATAGTTAGATTTTGCAAAAGATTGAATGTTGGTATCAATAAGTTATATTTGAATGGAAGAAATAGGCTCGTGAGCAAATTGAAATATGCTTTAGAATTAGGTAATGTTTAAAATGTAAACTGTCCCTGCAAGAGGAAAATTTGGGGAAAAGAGGGTTTTACTTTGTAGAAGATTTGATAGATTGGTTAATTTGTATATGACTGCAACCTTTACAACATATAAATATGAACAAACATTAAGAAAAACATAATATACCATAGAATAATAATTTTTTTATTTTCCTAAATATGTAGAGGTATTTTTTAAAAGGTACTGTTATCCATTTTTCACCTATGGGCTCAATCAGGCAGAACAAATTAGGTTTCAAGTGTTCTTGAAGGCCAAATGGGATGTTTGCATCAGGGGTTAGGTCATGCATTTGATGCTATTTCACAAGGATGTCTATTGGAAATCTTCTCCTTAGTCAGATCTAGCACAAAACTCATCAGAGAAGAAAGTCGACAAGACCCTCTTGTTGTCTTGCCGACTGGTAGTGTGTTCTATTTGTTTGAATACATTGGTTGCTAGGACATTTGAGTCGCCAGGAGTTTTTATGTATCTCTCCACTGGAAAGAAGTCACACTGATAGCTATTCACTGGGGGCGGCGTCAGGGAGAGTGGGTTGTGTTCGACATGAGGTCTGGCTGAGAAGATGGAAGTCTCGGCGAAGGGAGGCGTCATCGATGAAAGGTCTCACTGCTAGGGAAAGGTCTTGCCGAAATGAAATGCCCTCAGTCTGATGTCTCGACGAATGAAGGAGGTCTCCCCGAAAGAGGGTTCGCGCTCGCCAGGAGATGGAGGCTTCAGCATGAAGTCTAGCCAAATGGAGAAGGTCCTGCCGACAAAGTGGTGCCTTCAGTATGAAGTCGTGGTTTCGGGGAGATGCCTTACCAACACGGTGAGGTCTCGACGACAATGAAGGAGCTTGAGGAGATGTCTCAGTGACTAAAGAAGATCTCGGTGAAAGAGGATGTCATCGGGGGGAAAAGGTGGAGCTCGCTGAGATGTCTGGCCGACTACTGATGGTCTCACCGAAGGTTTTTCCTTCGGCATAAAGTCTTGCCAACATAGCGATGTCTCCCCAACAAATGAAGGAGCTCAGGGAGAATGAAGACTTCGCCACGATGTCTCACTGACTCGATGGCCTCTTACCAA
>VDFB02265924.1:195228-292699 GCA_007258455.2 Sequoia sempervirens
AGAGATAGAGGAGGAGTAGAAACCTTAGAGAGAGGGAGGGGTAGGAGGGAGATACTTGAGAGAGAGAGAAAGATAACAACCTAAGAGAGGGAGATGGAGTGAGAGAGACAAAAATACCAAAGGGCAGAGAGAGAGGGAGAGTGAGAAAGGGGGTTGGAGTGAGATAGATTTGTTTAGGTAGCTAGGTGGGAGGGAAGGAGACCTAAGAGAGGGGATTGGACTGAGAGAGAGTAGTCTAGGTCGTATGGGAGGGAGTGAGACCTACGAGAGAGATACTTCAGAGGGATAAAGAGTTATCCAGTCAGGGTAACAAGTTAGAGAGTGTATAAAAGTTAAAACCTCAACTATCCATCTACGATCATAAACTGTGCACTCTAAGCATTATCAAAGTTGTCGACCAAAGAGAGGGGAAATTCAAGTTTTGTTCAAAGTAGGTCATTTGGCAAGCACCGAATTTGGTGCTCTCCAAATGACACATCACATTTGGCGCTCATGTTATGAATTTTGTTGGAGTGAACTCATACTATACCACACATTTTGTAACATTGAAATTGCATTTGGCTCCTTCAAACATCAAATAATAGCACAATGGAAAAGGTTCTCTTCTAGATACCAACCATGGCATGTACACCACACACCATCAAGACCCGACCGAAACACTAGATGCTAGCAATAGTTCCAGTGATGAGCATGTGATGCAAGGAAACAAACCTAAAGAGTAACAAGTTTTGTCAAGTTTACACCCAAACCTTCCTATTTAATTGGATGCACTAGACATGCTTGGTCGACATGAAGTTGACTTGCATCATGAATGGTGAGATACCAGCTTCAACCCACTACAAAAGATTTTAGCTACTACTTTCATAAACTTGATTTGACCAACATTTCAATTACACCATGTTCTCAATGAACACACCCACAATACTTTCTCTACTCAACAACATAAAGCATTTGATATAGTTTTGTCTCATCTAACAACTCTTTCGTTGCAACCACTACCTAAGATAATTGTTCAAGGAACTACAAGAACTAGAAAGTCACACCTCATAAAAAAAATAGGTCTACACTCATGAGTTCAACTCCAATTCACCAGTCACCATTACCACTTCTTGCACCTACTGGTGTTGCTACATTCAACATTCATGCATCAACAATTCATTTTTCCCTTTGCATTCCAATAAAAGAAATGGTCCCCCTATAAGGACAAACACTTACAACCTTCCAAGAAAGCATGTACTTCATTCAGTACATTTTGATAGACAGGATGAGCTTCATAGGTCCAAAGTTGTACAACCAATTGACATGAGGCTACATGAAGCATTCCTCGTCCACAACCACCTTCCATTTGGAGGGAGGTCAATAATTCTCTTTGGTGACTTGGGCCAACTACCACTAGTTAAAGATATCCCCATGTATGCTTCTACTTCCTATGGCAAAACACCATGGCGCAACTTCACAACAGTGATAACTTTGACCAAGATGTTTTGACAGATTGGTGATGCTCCTTCCCAAATTGCTTTTCGTGCACTTCTCTGCAATCTACGAAATACAAATCCTACACTAGAAGACTATAAAGTTTTAATGTCACGTTCAAGTTCCTCGCTCACCACTATAGAAAACTTTATTTTCTTGTTTGCCATACAACTATTTGTAACAAATGAATTGGTGCTACTACATTATAAATGTATGTTGTTGTCATTGACGACACCTGTTTCCCTATCCCTTGCAGAGCAACATAGGGGGTTAACATACTCAAATTCAGTTGAAGAGCAACTTCAAGCTCAAATATTGTTGTCTATTGGCCAAGAGGTTATGTTATGTTCAAATTTATGGGTGGAAACAGGGCTCATTAATGGTGCACTTGGTCAAGTCAAATCAATTGTATACAATGACGATGAAAAACCAACTCAACATTCCTTGTTTGTTGTTGTTCATTTCAAAAATTACATTGGACTAGTTTGGAACCATAACAACCCAAATAATGTCCCTATAACCTCACTAAGCTATGGACTTCATTGTCAAATTCCACTTAAAATGGCATGGGCCTTAACAATACACAAGTCACAAGGCCTAACACTTCCAAGGTCGACAATTGACGTTGGCAACTTTGACCGACAAGGGATGACATTCACATCTATTTCAAGAGTACTTGATCTTCACAGTCTTCACATACATCATATTCCAAAGATATGAATGCATGCAACAAAGCCCATATCTCGGTTGCTGGAGAAACGAAGAGAACCGTTTGAAAGCAATGTTAAATTCATACTTTCAAACACTTAAATAACATTTTGAATACTACAGGTATGTCACTTTTTTATCATCTTTACTTTATCGACCAAGTTTGAAAATATAACACATCTATACCAATACTTATATAGTTTTTTTTTGTAAATTAAATCTCCCTATTTTCTTTCATGCAGTCTCCACTCATGGCTCACTTACACTATGTTCCCATTGTATAACACCTACAAACTACTCTACCAAAGGCAGTTGACTAATAATTTGTATTGATTTTAAACTTTGATATACTATTTTATATTGGTTGTTTTCCAAATACTAAATAGATGTATTCTTTTTTACAGATACATTGAAGTCCAAAGTGGTCATGTGACAAATTTGCACAAAATATAAAATATATCTATACCATTGTATTCAATTGCATACATTTTTATAATTCCAACTAAACATTCCATCAAAAGACTATATTTTCAGCATTGTATATATCTACATTGTGTGTCTACATACATTTACATTTTTATATCAAATGAATTAAGGTTCCCTTTCATTTGTATACTTTTTTCCATTTCATTTATTTCATGTGTTGTTTTTAAATGTTATATACACATTGCTCTATTTCAACCAATATGTCTACACAATTTCAAATAAAGTCATAAAATTATTCGGCATACCCATTGCACACCAAAGTGTGATTGCTAGTTAATAATTGTTTAAATCAATAGGTTACATATAGTGAGAGGTTTCACCCCGAAACCTATTTCACTCCACAAAACCTATCTTTTGTCTAGTAAACTTAGCCATAAAACAAGTTAAAATAGATTAGAAAAAAACTATACAATCTAATAGATATCTTTGTTGCAATAAATGCACATCAAATTACAGATAAATATCTGTAGTGAGTAAATGCATATCAAATGATATAATATCTTTGCTACAATAAATAAAATCTACAATGTCTTTGCTCCAGTACATCTTTGCAGTAAATGCAATAAATGTTGTTTGTTGTGCCTAGTCAGTCGATTGTATTTACCACCCTTGATCACTACTTGTCTGTAGGACTCATTTATTTTATAATTTTAATTTTTTCAAATATGTATAATTTTGATTTTTTCAAACATGTATAATTTTAATTTTTCAAATATGTTAATTATTTAATCTTATTTCATGAATACTCTATTATTTATTTAAAATTCATTTTATTATTTTACTTTTTCAAAATATGTTAGTTATTTCATCTTATTTCATAATTATTTTATTTTATTTATTCAAGATTTATTTTATTATTTTAAATTTTTGAATATATTAGTTTCTATTTAGTTTCAATGTTTATTGTTATAATATATTTTTGTTTTGTTTTGCTATCATTGTTGAATGTCAATGTAATTAAGAAAATTAAATGTAAACAATAGGGCATATTTGATTTTTTATTTCACAAAAGGTTATGAATGTTGATGTCTTGATCAACTAAATTGTTATAGTGTGGCAAAAATGACGTTTTTTTGAATGTTTGTTACTTTTGGATTTTGTGTGGACTTGGAAATTTGTGTAGGCCAATCTAAAACATTTTAGATTCTTTTTGGTTAATTTTCCTTTTATAGTTAAATATGACATTTAAAATATTAATTTTAGTTAACATTAGGTACAAATTTATCTACTTATAGTGACTTTTTTTTAGTAGTTTTGCAAAATGGAAATTTAAATATGGTATACAAATCGTTACTCTATAAAAAAAAAAAATTACTATTTTCTCAAATTTATTTCATTTATGAATGACAAATCTTGGTCAACATACAAACATTATTGAGATATCAAGTAGCAATAGTTCCCTGATCTTCCAATTGACTCATCTACTTCAATCAATTGGGACGGAATTCCTGCAAGTGTCATTCAAGACTTTTTTGTTGGGTCAACATACATACATTATTGAGATAACAAGTAGCAACACTTCACTTGATCTTCCAATTGACTTATCCACTTCAATCAATTGGGATGGAATTCTTCCAAGTATCATTCAATATTTTTCTCACATTTTCATGGTTTACATGTGGTTTCCTAATAATTGTAGTTATTTTCTTTTTTGCATCGACTGCTTCTATGATGCTACTAAAAAATATATTCTCTCGCTTACTAATATTCATGGTACTATGTGAATGGTGATATTCATTTTTCTTGGATTGTGTTAGAAAAATGGATCTAACACCTAATTTCATTTTTTCCTATAGTTCCTTCTACCACCTACTTTCATTTCTTTCTATACTTTTTACTTTCCAGATAAAATTAGTTTTTCAGATAAAACCATCAATGCAATTATGAGGTAAGTGTTCTATCTTTTTTATTGATTGTGTACGAACAAATATTTATGAACAACACAAACTTCTTTGTGCAGGATTTTTTCATACAAATGTATTGAATCATCGACTACAAAAGCTTCATAATTGAAATTATTACGAATCTTTCTTTCAACTCGCTATACAAAAAAATGTAACTCACAAAAAAACTTCCATTTGCTACAAAAATTTGCAAATCAAATATCTTTTTTATGCATTTGAAACTCCTATTACAAACTTATATACACTACAACATATACTTAGCATTATTACTTACATATATTTCTCTATTGGCATACCCATTGCACCCCTACTATGTGTTTCCACCACCATCGCAAAGCTGCCATTTTTAACTCTTCTTAAACATCAAACAATTTAAAACTCAAAAAGATTTATTTGGAAAATACAAATAAAAAAACTACTTATCGTTTTTTCAAAAATAGAAAATGTGAATACCTTGTTGAAAACCAACTGTTGTAACAGATGAATAAACCCATACAACACCGATCCTAAAATGGTGGGGACAATTCCCTATTTATATTCCCCACTTTTAACTCCTCGAGGCCCTTCGCCCTTAGCTTGGATGCCCAGTAAAACTATTCCTAAATTAATTAGTACTAACAAATTTCTAACATAATGTCTTATTCTTTGCTTCAATAATAGAATTGAGAATACTAATGTGAAGGCCAACTGCATCGCGCAGGGAAGGGTGAAGGTGGAGGTAGGCATGTAGTGAAAGCCCAATGAGTAGAGAAAGTTATTGGCCGCCACCAAAATGCCCAATACTGTATAGATGCTCAAATACTTGATTTTGAGAGAGTGGGTGGGAAAAGAGGAATCTCGTGTTGGTCCATTTAAGAGTAGTGGGAGAATTAACAATGGAGAACATAATATCTACCCAATAGTGACCTAGCTGATCTTCCCCCCCACACTTGTAATTACAGAGCTTCTTGATGATATAGAAATGCAGTCTCTGCTCACTCTAAAGTCATAGGAGAAGATTGAGTAGCCTCTCTTTGTACATCCTGTTAGAATTAGGTGTTGTACACCTTGCATAATGTTTGTAATGTTTTATTTATTTTTATGTGTGTGGTGCACCTAGGGGTTTCTAGGTGAACGTGCATCACAAGGAGTTATAATGTTGGGGCCACTTTGTTGTATGTGTCATTGGGACATAATTGTAAAATGTAATTATTTAATATTGGGGAATCATAATAAAATAATAAAGTACCCAATATTAAATGTGGGGTCACATGATGTAGTATTTTTGAGCACATGGTTTATGTAATACCACTTGGTGGTTTTGTGGGAGCTTGTTTCTATAAAAGCAACCACATGGGTAGTTGTTGAGGGTTGGATCAAAAGTTGGTCAAGGTTGAGCTTGTGCATGTGTGAGGGTTTGAAGCATGGCATGGGATGTGTGGATTCATTCTTGGTCACATGGAATGCATGGATAGCTTGTGCTTCAGAAGTGTTCATGGAGTCTCTGCAGATGTATTGTAATGGGTTTTCATTGCTGAATAATACATGGAGTGTGGATGCTTTTGAGGTGGGTTTTTCCCTCTTGAGGGTTTTCCCAGGTATATCTTGTGTCATCTTTGATGGGTATGTTGTCTATTCTCTTGCATGTTGATGTTGAGTATTTTACTTGCATGTTTCAGATTTGGGTTATGTGGAAATTGTCATTTCATGGCTGCATAGTTTCCTTACACATCCCCCACTACTTTATGTTGCGCCCATGTTAATTTGCTAGCTGTCATGCTTGTGCAACATAAAAAAATCTTCAATACAAAAAAATAATAAAGCCCCAAAATACATGATAAAGTGTAGGTCATGGATATAAAAAATGAAGCCCAAAATAAAACAAGTTCAATGGAAATCATTCTTTCCCAAAGAGAGCCACAAAGAGGAAGGTTAAGAAATTAGAGACTTGCAGGTCAGTTAAGGTAAAGTGTAGGTAATGGTAATTAGAGCCAATGACCAAAATAAAAGAATTCAAGTGACAATTTGGGGCCTATAGGCCAAAGAAGATGAATTTGTCTAGTGTGTAGTCTGCTACAATTGTATTGAATATGGATTTATTTGTACATTATGCAATCTATTTATAGACATTGTTGGCAGCGAAGATATTCTAGGCGGTGATGAAGTTGATAGGTAATGCATTAAAAGTAAATAAAATATGTCAGAAGAGATCCAACCAAATCAAATATTTTTAGCAAGAATGCATTTGCATTTACTGAATGAAGGCCAGAGGTAGAGGGCTCAAACAAAAATAGATCAACACAAATTTAAACAGAGAACAGAGAGCAGAAATTTAAAGCTCGCAGAATAAATCCAAAAAATGAAATTATATTAATTTATTCAAAATATACTTCATTTCACAAAAGACAAAGCTGCTGCTCTTTTCCTCAAATTTACTTCTGCAAAGTACACTGCCATTTTCTATTTTTCTTCTCTAATTATAAAAACTTAATTAATCCTTACATAAAAACTACAGTGAAAAAACTTCACCAGCAAGCAAAAATAAATGTCATTAATTACATTAGTTGTAATTCCCAGTTCACTTGGAGTGAAAAAATTTTAATCCTAAAAACATTTAAAGCCCAATTAAATATTGTACTTGAAACATTAATTGCTCGATAAAATATATTCCCAAAAAATGTGGTCAAAAAATATGCATCACCGCACAACTGCCAGTAGAAATAAAACTCATTGCAAGACTGCAGTAAATACTGCACAACGCACGACACAGACAAATGGCCCGCGGGAAGGCGGTAGATATTGCTCTACCGTAGGCAATTGCAACTAAAGACGCGAGAATGCAGGGAGGATAGGAAGACACACACAGTTGGAATTATTTCCAACACCCCCCCTTAATTACAACTAGTACCATTGACGATGCCCAAACGGTCTCTCTGATAGATGAAGTTGTCTTTTCCCAGTGCCTTGGTGAAGATATCTGCGCATTGTTCCTCAGACCTGCAAAACTCTAAGAAGATTTAACCATTGTTGATTAACTCTCTGATAAAATGATATATGGTATCAATATGCTTGCTCCTTTTGTGAAAGACTGAATTTTTTGACAATGTTATGGCTGAATTGTTATCACAAAATATCTTTGTTGCATCCACTTGTTCATTCTTTAACTCTTTCATCACTCTTCTCATCCAGACTACCTAGCATGATGCACTTGTGGCTGCTACATACTTTGCTTCTATTGATGAAAGAGTGACAATTGGTTGTTTCTTCGAAGCCCGTGATACTGCACCAGTCCCAAAATGAAAGACATAACTTGAAGTGATTTTTCTATTATCAATACTTCCAGCACAGTCACTATCAGTATACCCAATCAACTTGAACTCATCTGAACTTGAATATTTGATGCCAAAATTCTTTGTTCCACTTATATATCTCATATTCATTTTGCAGCTTTCCAATGTGTGTCTTTAGGAGCTTCCATAAATCTGGAAATTAAACTTACAACATACATTATGTTTGGCCTTGTGGTTTTCAAATACATGAGACTACCTACAAGTCTCTTATATAATGTTGGATCTACATTAGAGCCTTTGTCATCCTTACTTAACTTCAAACCTATAACAATTGGTGTAGGTGCTGACTTGCAATTCATCATATGAAACCTTTTCAAAATATCATTTGCACACTTTGTCTGAGAGATGAAAATACCATTTTCATTTTGGTTTACCTCAATGTCTAGAAAGTATTTCATGAATCCCAAATATGTCATTTCAAATTATTTCTTCATAGCTCCTTTAAACAAATCAATTGATAAATCTCCCATGAAAATCAAATCATCAACATACAGACATACAATAAAAATTTCACCTTTATCATTCATTTTTATATACAAAGTAGACTCGCTACTGCACCTATTGAAACCATTTTGTAAAAGATGTGTATAATTTCTGTTGTACCAAGCTCTTGGGGCTTGCTTGAGACCATACAATGCTTTTTTTAGCTTGTAGACTTTGTCTTCTTGACCCAAAATCTCATACCCAAGTGGTTGTTCCACATAAAATTCTTCTTCAAGATATCCATTTAAAAATGTTGATTTCACATCCATTTGATGAACTAACCATTTGTTTTGTGTTGCTATGGCAAGTATCATCCTTACTATGTCAAGACGTGCTACAGGTGCAAAAGTTTCATTATAATCAATTCTGAGCTGATGTGAATATCCCTCTGCCACTAATCTTGCTTTTAGCTTTTGCACATCACTATTTGCATTTAGTTTGGTTTTATAAACCCATTTTAATCCTATTACATCCTTGTCTTTTGGAAGACTCACCAACTCCCATGTTTGATTCTTTTTAATTGCATTAATTTCCTCGTCCATTGCACATATTCATTTATCATCCTTAATTGCATCCTCAAAATGAATTGAATCTTCAACTTGTGAATAAAATGCAAAAAGAGAAATTTGATCATTATTATTCTCACCTTCATTTTGTTCATATATATCCCTTATACTTCTAATTTTTTGTCTTCTCATACTTGCCAATGTAGGATTTGATAAATCACTTGAACTTGTTGAATGTGGACTTGTCGATCCTGCACCTGAAGTTCCTATTGTAAATGGTGTTTGTTGTCCTAACATGAAGCTGCTCTTATATTTGATGATGTTGTCACTTGTGGACCACTTTGTTGAGCTTGAATGGGCATGGAAGGAGTCACATTAGTAGGAATATTTACTGGTACAAAAACTTCATTTTCCTCTTGTGGTATACTTGTTGATACATTGACTATTTTTTCTTTACTTCCATCCAATGCTTCATCTTCTACAAATTGTACATCTCTGCTGATTATGACCTTCTTATTTGTTGGATTATAAATTTTTTAAGCCTTGGATTCATCACTATATCCAACAAAGATACATTTTTCTCCTTTGTTGTCCAACTTTCTTCTTAATTCATCAGGCACATGTGCATATGCCACACAACCAAAAACTCTCATGTGAGCAACATTATGTTTTCTACCAGTCCATGCTTCTTCAGGAACCATATTCATAACACTTTTTGTTGGACACTTATTCATTATATATGTTGCACATGATATAGCTTCAGCCCAATATTCATTTGGAAAATGCTTAGCTTTTAACATACTTCTAGCCATTTCCATGATTGTTTTGTTTTTCCTTTCAGCTACCCCATTTTTTTGATGTGCGTATCTAGTAGTAAACTGTTTATGGATGTCATGATCTTTGCAAAAAAATAAAAATTCTTTCGAAATATATTCACCTCCTCTATCCGTTCTCAAAGCTTTGATACAATGACCACTCTATTCTTCAGCAAGAGACTTAAATTGATGGAAGAAATTAAACACTTCACTCTTTTGCTTTAGAAAGTAGACCCATGTTTTCCTTGAATAATCATCAATAAAATTCAGAAAATAAAGACTGCCACCAATTGAGGGTGTTTGCATAGGTCCACATAAATCTGAATGTACAATCTCCAAAGGGGCTTTTGCTCTAGTCAACTTGCCTACTGGAAATGATTCTCTATGTTGCTTTCCTAAGATGCATCCTTCACATACTCTTTCAGGTTTTACTATTAGAGGTAATCCCTTGACCATGCTTTTCCTATGAAGCAAATTTAGACCTCCAAAGTTAAGATGCCCAAATCTCAAGTGCCACAACCAATTTTTATCTTGTATTTTTACCTGAAAGACAGTTTGCGTAACTATAGTGATTTCTTGTGCTTGTGCATAATCTATATTCAAATTTGGCTGAATCTTCAAAGGAAATATTATATTACTTGTCATTTTGAACTTAGCAATGAGCTGATTACTTGGGTATTTGTCTAGAATTATGCACAGTCCATTTTTTAAAATTACTCTATACCCTTTTTGAACAAGTTGTCCTATACTCATCAAATTGTGTTTTAGATAAGGCACAAAATACACATCTGAAATATACTTTTGCTCCCCTTGTTTAGTTAGAATTTTGACATTTCCCTTTCCTTTAACTGACACTTTGTTGTCATTGCCTAATGTGACATCAGACTTTACATTTTCATCTAGACTTGAAAACATTTCTAAATTTCTTGTCATATGGTTGCTAGAACCTAAATCTAAAAACCATACATCTTTTTCACTTGCTTGTGCAACATTACATGCCAAAAACATTGTGCTCTGTTCTGACTTCTTATTTTGATTAAATTCATTTGTAAAATTTGTTGTTTGTTGTCTAGAATCATATTGTTTCTGTCTACACTCATTCATGTAATGTCCAAACTTTTTACAATAGTGACATTGGATTTGAGATTTCTCATACCTTTGACCTTGAGGTTGATTTTGAGATGGGTTTTGGCCGTTGCCTCTTCCACTTGAGCTTGATGGACTGCTTCTTCCACGTCTATAAAAAATTGTTCCTCTTCCTCCAAAATTCGATCTTCCTCTGCCTCTTCCTTGGTTGATTGAAACTTGTGACTTGAAGGCATGCTCTAATGACATGTTTGCAGACCTACTCAATCTCTGTTCATGAGAAATTAGAGATGCATGAAGCTCAACAACTATAAATTGTGTGAGGTCCTTTGTTTCCTCTACTGTTACAACAATTGTCTCAAATTTTGTGGGAAAACTCCTTAGAATCTTTTCAACCACTCTTTTATCTTCAAATGTCTCACCATGTGATCTAATTTGATTTACCAGTCCAATGATCTGGGTGAAGAATGAATCTATTGATTCATTGTCCTTTATATATATAGTTTCAAAATCCTTTCTTATTATTTGTAGCTTTGTTGTTTCGACTTTTTCAATACCTTGATAAGTTGTTTGAAGGATGTCCCATGCTTGTGTGGACCTTGTTGCTACCGCAATCCTTGGGAAAATGCTCTCATGCACTCCTTGGAGAATAAAGAAAAGAGTTTTTGAGTCCTTCCTATTGTCTTTCAATAAGTCCTCTGCTTGAGTCAAAACATTGTAAGTTGCTGCATCAACTGGCTCTGGAAATCCATTCTCTACTAACTCCCATAAATATTGTGAGAAAAATAATGCCCTCATGTTAATTTCCAAATAATCACAATTCTTTCCATTAAATTGTAGAATATGTGGGTTTGTCAAGCTTGTGCTTGTTGCCATTCTTTCACTATGAAAACTTGCCTGAACACCTTTGCTGGAGCTTTTGAGAAAACCCTTTTATCATAAACCTGCTCCGATACCACGTGAAGGCCAGAGGTAGAGGACTCAAACAAAAACATATCAACACAAATTTAAACAAAGAACAAAGAGCATAAATTTAAAGCTCACAGAATAAACCCAGAAAATGAAATTATATTAATTCATTCAAAATATACTTCATTTCACAAAAGATAGAACTACTACTCTTTTCCTCAAATTTTCTTTTGTAGAGCACACCACTATTTTATGTTTTTCTTCTCTAATTATAAAAACTTAATAATCCTTACATAAAAACCATAGTGAAAAAACTTCACCAGCAAGAAAAAATAAATGTCATTAATTACATTAGCTATAATTCCTAGTTCACTTGGAGTGGAAAATTTTTAATCCCAAAAAACATTTAAAGCCCAATTAAATATTGTATTTGAAACATTAATTGCCCTATAAAATATTTTTTCCCAAAAAATGTCGTAAAAAAATATGCATCACCACACAACCGCCAGTAGAAATAAAAATGATTGCGGGATTGTGGTGAATACCGCACAACCACACAACATAGACAAAAGGCCCGTGAGAAGGCGATAGACACCACTCTACCGCAAGCAGCTGCAACTGAAGACGCAGGAATGCGGGGAGGACAGGAAGACACACATAGTTGGAATTATTTCCAACACTGAAGACAACTCACAATCCCACAATCCATAAATTGATTTTGCATTTACTACACTACGTTAAATATTATTTTGTTTTTTCCATCATTTTATCAAATGTAATAAATTATAGAACAACAAACAACATAAAAAAATATTTTACACAAAGTTGTTTCTAGGGTGAGACAGGTTTACAACTGAAACCTGCCACAATATATATTTATTTTAAAACTATTTTTACCATCTTAACAAAACATTATTAGCTGATATAATATATTTTTTGCCTTGTTCCAGTCGGGAAGTTGTCTCACATCACTAACCCTATCTCACATCAGTAAACTTTTCCAGAAAACTTGTATTTGATTTGGGAGGTATCTCTATAATGATGAATATCTTTATCCGATTTCTAATTTTCTAGTGTGAATGACGTGTTGAAATGAGTGAATATTGGAAGAAAGTGCATAAGTGCATTTTAAGATAAAATCTAATATCTTTGTAGTAAATGCATATCAATATGGGTCAACCTAATTCACTACTAGTAGCTTGAATAGTTATCTTTGTAGTAAATATAGTATTAAGATGATAGATTTGATTCACTACTGCCTAACATTTATCATGTGAGATGGTGTAAATGAATGTTCTTCCTTCCTATCAGTCATTTGAATTCATACCCTTGATCACTTCCTAGGTTTTCTATAAATGGACTTCAATAGAATGACAAAGAAAATAGTCACTAAAGATAATTTATGGTACAACACTTAGAAGAAGAACACATGATTGAAGAGTAATAGTTTGTTTGTTTCAAATTATAATAAAATACATAAATGCCTAAAATTTTTGAAGCAACAGATAATTAATCCAATACATGTCATTTAAATATCTAAAGAATCTTCAGTGTGACATGAACTAGCTCTATTAGGTCTCACAACGAGCTCTTGTAAATCCTTGATGTAGAATTAACAAACAAAAGAATAAATCTTGCATATTATATCTTTTTGGACAATGTAAATAGTTGTTGGTTTCATTGATTTCAACTCAATTTTTTTTAGTAATTGAAATGTTGCTACTCTTGTTTGAATAATAGAATGAGCTACATTTTTTTTTACTTTGAAAATCGAATATGTCTTTACTCTTATGTTTTTTCAAAGATTGTTGTGAGCTATATATAGTTTAACATGATATCTTGCAAAAGTTAGCTACAAACAATAACCAACCTATAAACATACGTAAGAAGTTGAGATTATAGCCCATTATTAATGCTTGTTCATTTTATAATTTTTTAATGTATACTTTGGTAGATCTAAAAAATAAGAATAAATGGCTTAAGTTAGTTTCCAAAGGTTTAGGCTCTTGTAATTATATTCAATGGAAATGAATGCTTTATTCCAAAAATTTGGAGACAATGTTTGAATTGAAAGTTCTTGCCATTATCAACCAAAATTTTGTTTGCACCAAGCTTGATGGCATGCCAACCCATCAAGCCCTTGGTTCCTTGACAAAGTTGAAGAACCTTAAGCTTGAAAAATTGAATGTCCCTCCTCTTCAAGATCATTTCCAATATTTTAAAGAATGTCTCAAAAAGCTATCATTGTATTTATGCATTGGTGATAAAGAAGAATTAAACATAGAAGTGTGTTCAGAGCTACGTACACTTGAAGAGATTAATATTGACTATTGTATGGATGTCAAGAAATTATTTGTTGGCATTTTTTTATTTAACTTCCCTAAAGAAAATTACCATCACAAATTGCTCAATGATGTTCATAATTCAATAGAATAAACTATTATATTCAAACACCACCACAAACAAGCATAAATTGTCAAATATCATCTTCCTCATGCACATGATTAACGAGTGGAAACTATATTATTTTTGCATCTTCAGCTCTACCATGTGTAGGTCAAGTTGCAGCTTGGTTTTTAGTAATAATAAAATAATAATCAACTCAACTTAGGGAAGTTAATGTTGCCAAAAGTAATAGATGAGGAAAATTGACAGCAAGGGAAATATGGCAAGAAATGGGTCTGGGAGAGATTATGCATAGGAAATGGCAATACATATGCACATCTAATCCACACTTCGGAGAGGAGACATCTACAATTGATACAATGTGAGTAACTCTTAAGAAACATGACAACTCAAGGGTAACCCTACAACAACCCACAATGGATCTAAAATATAAGAAAAAATTAAAAAACCAACATCATTGTATTTCAAAATCAATTTTCAAAAGTTTTGGCAGGCTTTAATGGTATTTGCACAATGATCATGTCTTTGAATAATAATAATAAATACCCCTTTTCATCCTAATATTGACAATTTTTTACTTTTTAATAGACTTTTCCATTCACATTAGAGTTGTCTCTTTGTATAAATAATAATCTAAATGACATTACCTTGTATTCATATTTGTTCAAAATTTGTTTCTGGATCTACCATTCCAATTTCCAACTTCATCCATGCTTTGTGTGGCTCTAGCATGATGGTCATATGGTTTTTTGGTAAATTAGAAATAAATTCATTAAAATGCATTTATATTCACAATTTCTTGTGCTAAACAAATGTCATAATTAAAAAAATGGAATCTATATTATAATCATTCTTAGTCTTTTACAAGAAAAACAATACAATTTTATTAATTATAGGGTGTATCTTGTTGGAAATTAATGTTCACATGGGTGTTTAGGTTAGCATGATTAATAGAGTTATGTATGTTAATAATTAGCAGGTAAGAAAGAAGTTGCAATTGTGATTGAAGAAGAAGAAAGAGCAGAAGTAATTTTTCCCTTGGAGGTTGAGGTGCAGCCCAAGAAAAGTCATTATGTTGGTATGGCAAGAAGAGAGGTTGAAGAGAAAGATGCTAGTGAAGAAAATTGGTTGGTGGAAATCTTTAATTTCCATAATTTTGATACTGATATGTTTGCAGATTTAGTGATGAATGAACATTGGTCAAGATATTTTTGGAGGAGGAAGACAGATTATAGTGGGTTAATTCCCACAAAGGTGGAAGATGACATTGGAGTTTGGAGGAGGTGGTCGGGTATTGGTGGGTTGGATCCCACAAAGGAGAAGAGGATAGCAGAAAATATTAGGAGGGGGACGGTTCATGGTGGACATGAGTCCACGAGAGGAAGAGGAAGAGAGTGTAGAATTGTTGGGGAAGGATGGAAAATGTTCCAACAAGATGTTGGAAGAGGAGGAAAAAGAAATAATTTGCAGGTATTAGTTTTAGCATGGGATCATGTTGCAAGTTGTTCACAACTTGGAAGAGTAGTTCAACTACTCAGCTCCATTTTTGTGAGTCTATGCTCACAAACTTTCTACCTAGCGTGTCTAATGTAGGAGCATCCTGGGTGAAGAGAAATTTGTTCACCCCAAAAATAATTCAACATTGATTTTAGATTTTTGGTTTGTGTTTGATTTTCAAAGCTCAAATCATTTCGGTCTTAGTGGTCATTTGGAGCCAAATTGAGTGACATTATTTTCAATTGCATCTAATAAAATATCATATATTAATTTGTAATTTCAATCTAACATTTTAATTTCAACATCATCTAGCCAAAGGATCGACTAACCTTGGAAATGAAGAGTCTTAATATTTGGGAAGGACAAAAATTTCAAATCATATTAGAATCAAATGAAATTTGGAGATGAAAGGGGAAATTGCAAGAAAATGAAGAGGCAAAGAATTAAAATTTAAAAAGTGAATGCAAAATGGAAAAAAGGGGGGTCGACTTGGTAGTAATGAAGAGAAGTTGCATAGGGGTTTTGAGAGAAGGTAGAGGACAATGGGGCTGCTACACCATGTTTAAATCATTTTATTTTTTAAATAAATCTTAAGACAACAAATATCAAGGGATAGGCGCACAAATTTGGAGTGAAGCTGCATACAAAAATCAACTATATATCATTTCGAAAAGGCTATACGTGGTAGAAAAGAACAACTACTCTAGGATAAAGAGAGGGTGGCATTGAAAGCTATAGTTTGGCTATTCAAACCAATATACAGGCTTCGCTCATTTCTGAAATGGTTATTTCACTTGAAAATAAAAGAGAGAACCCCACATATTAAAATTGGTAAAAGAGGTTGCGTAAAGATTTGGGGAAGTAAATACTTGAAAGAGGGAACGCCTACACGAAGAAGAAGATAGGTGCAAAAATAATATGTGTGGGTTGCGTAGAAGAGAAAACGGAGTAGATAAAAATTAGCTTCAAAGGAAAGATTTGGGAGGAATGTTGGCGAAATAAGAAGTTGTAGGAAACAAGAAGGAATATAGGAATTGTACAATTTTTTGGCTTGTTTTTAGTTGCATATTTTGATGTAAATTTTCGTATTGGAACAATTAAATAAATTATGGCTTGTGGTTTGAAGATTATTTGGTTAACTTTATCATTGAAATCTTTTGGAAGATTTGTTAATTGAGCTGCTTATGCTCTTAGCTTGATAACGTTCAAAGTTTTTGTTCTGCATCATATAGTGAGAGTTTGTATGTATTAGAGACTTGTTTTAACAACTCATTTAATTAGGAGTTTGTTTATTTGTTAGTCTCGTAATTATCTAAGGGAGTGGTTATAAGTGGTAGAACAACTTTCCTATAATATAGGATATGAAAAGTCCAATAAATATGTAATGTCTTATTGAACGAGGAGTATGGAATAAGAACACAATATTATTTGTGTGTAGCAATGTGTAGTTTGAATTCCAATATAGTATCAAAGCATAATTGATTTTGTGCCTATTTTTTAGTGATGCAGAGAGAATAGAGGAAGTCAATATTGTGTCAATGGAGGTGCTTTGTGAATAAGTAGAGAGTCTATGCAACCATGGTTCATGAGTGGTGGTGTTGGGGCTTGTTCTTGAATAAAGGTGGCATAGATCTTCGAAAGGCCACAAATATTTTATGGTCAATCTCTTTTGCATGAACGAGCTTTCAAGCTTCTAATTTTGGTAATTGGGATCCACAATGATACAATTCCATGGTGAGAGAAAAGATGGTGTTGTATAAATCTATATAACTTTGACGCTTTCTCATCCATTGATGTCACATCAAAGGAGGCAAGTATTCATGTTTTGAAAGTTGTTTAAAGTGGAATTCTTTTGATCATTGAGATGGTGGGCCCTCTCAAAGGTGTAAAGCTATAAGAGAGGTCACATGGTGCTCTATAATCTAACAACCCAGTTGAGATGTATTTACCATGCTAGGATACAAAGCTTTCTGTAGACAACCAAAATAAAGCTAAAATCATCTCATTTGTGCAAGAAATCGACCTGTGAAATGATGGAGATGGGGATGAACAGAGCCTCATGGTTTTTTTTTATCATTATGGACATATTGTTGATGCCACCCATGTTGCGCCAAGGAATAATACACTATCACAAGTGGAAGATCAATACCTACTACATGGTTGAATCCTGATAGCAATATCAAAATTTGACACACTATGGAAAAAACCTCCTACTTGACAAGTGGAAGATCAATTATCAAAATTGGTCACCTGACTATATGCAACTATCAGTTATTTCCATCAATTGATAGTACCTTGGTCCCACTATCAGACCCTAAGCTAGAGACACCATTGTGGTAAAATTGGAGAACCAAATTCCCATATGGAAAATGTCATCATTCACTGCCATGGCATTCTTTAGTTCATTAGCCCATGGAATGATAGAACACCGTCCATGTCCCAATGTGCCAGAGTGATCCCACAATACTAGTTTACAAATTTTTGCCAAATTGGACACTAAACTGATTTTTTTAAACTAAATCTTTACTTTCAGGCACCTATAGCGGCTAAACTGTGAGGAATTGAAAGATGATGCAAACTAGTGATTTGTGGCATTTTGTCTGTAAATTCTAAATATATTTGGTGATCTATCCATAGATGATAAACAAATCTTTATTCCACATTGTTAGATTTATGTGCTTATTTAAATTACTATTCAAAAAATCTACATCCATTTTTAGTGAAAATTTAGGCTTGCAACTTGTAGGTTGTGATAGTACAAAAGAATATTTCTAATTTCATTCTCTCATTGATTTTCATAAATACAATTAAATCAACTTCCATTTGTGTTTGTTTTCACTTTTGTTGAAAAAGCTATTCAATGTACATCTTTTCTCTATTTTGTAGATTCCTATAGGATGTACATATGAAGGAAGAGGAACACACTAATATATCTTCTTAGGTCTATTACTTTACATGGATCCCATATCCTTTTATGCCTAAATATTTACTTTTTATGTGTGGTTGTGATTGCTCATATACTTCAAAATACATGTTCATTTTAGCAATACCCATGCCAATTCTTTAGTTTTATGCCTATTTTGATGGGATGCCTTAATGTATAATTACATATTGACAAATGACACTCTTGTGCAAAGTCAAGCTCATTCTTGATCTTTCATCCATCCCATCTACACATATTTCCACACATTCAACATTATCCTATCCCTATCCACATTTATTCCCACACATTCACCATTACCATCCATTTCTTATGTCCATCCTTGCACCAATGATTATTCATACATTCCCAACTTGATATTTATGCTTCCTTGTCCTCAATTTATCCATGGCACGTGAGTTCACTCCAACACCACATGGAAAATCCCCATAAAATTAAAAAAAAGAAGTTTAAGTTTGTCAACTCTTGCCTATTTCATTAATTATTATGAGTTGACTACGTACACATTTATGAAGTTCATTGCTATGTTATGTTATGTAAAGACATTCAATGTACATTAATTCATATCAATGATAAAAAAAAAATTATAATCATTACAAGGAGAATCATTTTGGGAATGTTTTCATTTTGGAATAGTAAAGGGAATCTTAATCTGCATCGAAGTCATCTAGGACACTTGCATGCTTGAGAGTGTTGTCTTCAATATTCATCAATAGTTGTAAAACTAGTCTAATCAAGAGGGTTGACCCAAGAGAAGAAATAGTGACAACAAAGTTTATAGTAGTCTATAAGTAGCTAGATTTATCTCATGAACTTTTGAGTAGTCTTCTGCCTTAAGTCAATGTTATGTAACATGGAATTGATCCTGCACAATACATATTCAATAGAACATGGAAATGAATATAATGGTTGGTATAAACTTGAAACAATAAATAATTAATTTTATATCATGAAGAAGTAAAATCTATGCAGCAATTTTTCATCATAATTCCTTAAACTAAGTACCTAATTCTCCTCATTTAATTTTCATAACATTTATTACATATTTACCATGTTTAACATTCCAAAATATATTGGATTTACTATACATTTACCAATCTAAACTGTTATAAATGTAAACTAATTTGTGCTTCATTTGTATTTGTATCATTTTAACTTAGCTAGCCTAGATTACATAACAAAAAGTAAATTTCCTTTATAATTATAAGGAACCCTAACCCTAGAATTTCAATGAGGAATCCGAGTCCTGTAAAATTTGCTGTAGCTGCACATAATTTTCTGTGCGTTTGATTAGGAGAAGGGATGTAATGAACTGTTAATGTTTGAAGATGAAAATGTATCAAAACGCAGCAAACAGGTGAGAAGCTGCATATGTTTTGCTCTGTTTTCGTTTGTTTTTGGTGTTATGCCCTGTTATTTTAAAATTTATTTTTATTGTTTTCGCTATAGCAGCAACATAAACCTAGTGAATCCAGGTGAGAAGCTGCATATGCTTTACATTGTTTTCTTTTGTTTTTTTTCACTGTTTTTGGTGTTATGCCCTGTTATTTTAAAAAATATATATATTTTTGTTTTCGCTGTAGTAGTAACATAAATCTGGTAAAGTTGTTTCAGAAGTATGGTCGACGAATTTGTGAGGAAGCCATTGTTTTGCAGAATGGGTGGAATTGGAAAGAGAACACACTGGTACGGACATTTATTTATATGAATTTTTTTAAAGAAAATTGTGTGGGTTAGTATTTATATTATTTGGGATAGTTGCATTGTTACACTGAGTATAAAGTGTAAATTAATATAAATTTATTCTCTTTTATTTTGTTTATATCGTCCAAGGTAATTATTTTTGTATATACTTAAATATCTATGGCATCTCAATTTAATTTTTTTTAAAGTATATTTGGCCGATAGGCTTTTGCCCTGTCGGTCTTTTTCTTAAACAGGGTTCTCCTTGAATCCCTGCTCTGTCAATGACTAGGCTGCTGCTGGGTTCTCCTCTGGTAGTTCTCTCAAATAAGAGGCAGGTGCTGATGGGTTCTCCTAGGATCTCTACTCTCTCATTGACAGCTTTTGATGTCTTGTTTTTTACGAGGCTGTTGACCAAGCTTAATCATATTATAAATGACATTGCGAAAGGATTGATTCTGCAAAGATGCCGATCAACAATATATAAACCTGCAACAGGTAACTTGTTTTGAAAGATAAAGTAACAAAACTTTAAAACTCCAAAACATTCAAGGGCTCATTGGAGTTTTTCTTTGTTAAATACATAAATCATATGGACCTCATAATTTATTTAAACTTGTTTAGACACCTACACACATATTATGTGGATGGGCTTTATTTGTGATGAAACTAAGCATATAATAACATTAGGTAAAAGAAGGCCTCCAACGTTACATTGTTATTATTTTTGGTCGGTAATAGAGTTGATTTTATTAATAAAAGCAAATAACAAGACTATACCCGTTACATTTAAGAACACTTCCAGGGTCCAAAAATTCCTAAAATACCACTAATACTATCCTTTAAATTTACAACCTACAATTTGAAGATTTCCAGTGGAGCTTCCCAATAACAGACTCACAGGCTTTAAGCCTACCACCCCTATAGAACCTATTAACAGGTCAAACATTAATAACATTATTTGGTCTTCTTTTAGCCTGCGATCTACCATTTCAAAGGCTTTCTTCTCTTCCTTGTTAACTTTCTTCCCCTTGACTGTTTGCTGGCTATGATCTTCCACCTTCCGTTTGCCAACATCTTCCTCTTTTGGCCTTACCACACCCTTCTTCTCTTGACAGTCTAGTGTAAAGGTCCCATTTTTGGAGCCCAGTTCTTTTTCACTATCATTCACACCAACAGCATCAATGAACCCTACTAAGCTCCCTTCCTGTGATGAGACCACAGCTGGCTGTTGTTGGTCTACCTCTCTAACCTAATTCAACAATAACTTCCCATCTTGATTCAGAGACTCCGGAATTCGTCCTTCCTCATCGCTGCCTTTTAACTGCAAGCACTCCTATTTCTCCACCTGCTTCTCCACTGTGTGGCGATGAGGAGCCACATCCTTCCACCAAGAGGCAGCTTTATTTGATCTCTTTTTGACACATTGTGCGGCCACATGCCCAGTACTGTGGCAAACTCTGCATCTAAAGGGTACCTCTTCAAAATCTAGGGGCTGCACCCAGCAACCCTTTGAAGTTTTTATCTAGATTTCCTTTGGAGGCACCTAGTTACATCCATCTCAACCAAAATTCGGGCATAAGTCAAGTGCAGCAGATTTGAAGTGCCCTCATCCATCATTAAAAAGGTTCCTAGGGAGTTCCCTACAGCTTCCAAGCATGAATCAAACCAAAGATGTAGAGGGGAGTTAGGAAGCCTTACCCAAAGGGGAGCCCTCTCAAACTTTTCCGTAGCTGGGTTAAAAGCAGGGTGCCATGTTTTTAACATTAAGGCATATTTATTTTCCCAATCCCAATGGTATTCAAATAAAATCCTATTTCTATCTTGTTCCTTTTCAAAAACAACAAGAAAAAAACTTTTTGCCATGGGATAGATCTGAATATATCCCTCTAGAACAGACATCCAGTGGTTGGAAATCCACTAATGGAGCTCATTCAGGTTGGGCCAAAAACCCCTGAATCTCAATGGTATTCAAATAAAATCCTATTTCTATCTTGTTCCTTTTCAAAAACAACAATAAAAAAACTTTTTGCCATGGGATAGATCTGAATATATCCCTCTAGAACAGACATCCAGTGGTTGGAAATCCACTAATGGAGCTCGTTCAGGTTGGGCCAAAAACCCCTGAATCTCCCAATCAGCCCCAGTCCAGAAAAAACTTCTCCATTGAAAGATGCTTCCTTGTCCAACTCCTCATCTAGTTCCATAGTGATGGATTTTAGTGAGGAATGGACCGTTTCTCCTCCCCTTCCTATTGCTGCTTTGAAAGATTGTTTTGACGCCTGAGAGGGCTTTATATGATTTCCTTCATTTCCTTGAGTCTGCAAGTCTTTTGCTGAACCCGCACCATCAGCCACATGGGGGTCTGCCTCCCCGTTCCTCCGAACTTTTTCTGTCCCCCGAACGCTGCCCTGCAGCCTACCTACATCACCGTTCTGGGTTAAGGAAATCCCAATATCAACTGGTCCATTTCCCTGGCCAAACTACCCCCACCGCTAATCCTCAAGCCACTCAATCTGCTCTGATTCAACTTCCCCAAAGACAGAGCTGCCAAAACCCTACCTTTTGCCAGCGCTCCCAGTTGACCGTTGGCATCCATTTTTTTTTTGCTTTTACATTATTAAAATAGAATATTTAATCAAAAATTTATAAATAATATTTTGATGGTAAAAAATATTTCAGAGGTGTTTTTTCTGTTAAAATGTACTCAACAATTCCAACTCCACTATTATTTAGTTTTCTCTCGTTTAGCCAATAGGCTTCTTATTGTGGACTTTCCAGTCCACATTGGAACGCCAAACCTGTCTCACACTCAGAAAACCGTTTCACGAGTCCCTGAAACTTCTTTACGGTTAAAGCATAAATCTTATCGGGAAAGTTATCTTGGAGATCTTCCCGTTTTAAATCAGTATATTATTGAAGTGAGTAAATGCAGATCAATGTACTCGATCAATTTTGTACACTTGTATACTGTAATTGAGTAAATGCAGATCATTTCTTGCAGTAAACATTTGATTTGGTTTGATCGCTTTTCAGATATTTGATTTGCTTTAAATGCATTACTTGCCAACTATTATCACCGCCTGTAATGTCTTCGCATTACATATTATGCATTGTCCGTTTCTATTGATGAATTCTCATGTTACATGCTTCCCACCATTTCTTCAGCTACGGCCTGTGTTTCTCCCTCCAACGACTCCTTGCCTAGTTTCTGCAAATCCTTGGAGTAACAAGGAGACCTCTGCTCTTAATAGCGATTCTCCCTTTGCTGATGTAATCCGAACACATGACTGCCCCCTCCACTATGATCTGAACCGCAAGGTTCAGTCTTTCGTTCTCTCCAGGCACCAGTTTCCTAAGCTACTTAGAGGAGTATTCAGGTACTGTGGCCCCTGTCCAAGATAGGGGTTTTGGAGTCTCCTCAGATCTGGAGAGGCCATTTAGGGAGTTGCGGTGTTAGCTTTCTGAAGATCATTTAAGGGAGACAACATATGCAATCTTCATTGCAGCATGGAGACCTTCTGCTGGGAGATCCACACTGACATACGTACCTCAATCAGAGAAGGCAGCAGAAAGGCTGGGGAGATCACTTTATATAGCATCATCTCTGCATAAATCATTGACCTCGGCTGCAAGTAAGATGAAGAAGGCCTTTGGTTTGAGAACATCTTCAAAGAAGACCCACAGCAGCCCTCCGAGATCCAAAAAGCCACAGACAATTGGAGAGCTCATGAGGTTGCAGATGAATGTGACTGAGCAGACTGATGCCCGTGTAAGGCAAGCTTTGTTGAGAATATCAGCTGGATAGGTCCATTGCTATCAATCCCACATTTTTTTTGGTTACTTTAATTTTTCTAATACCTAGACCTTAGAAAGGTTCATAAAATCGGGAATTTGGGATAGAGCGCTTAAGGATATCATATAAATTTATTGCAAACTTGTATCTGTATTTGTTTTATGAGTGCTTGGAAATTTTGGATCACAGTCACCTTCCCTTGAGAGTTTGACATGAGGTTAGATTTTGCATTCCACTGGAATTTGGAATCTGGCTTGATCGGTGATGAAAGTTTTTAATTGCTAGGTCAGACAATAGTGTTAGTTGGGAAATCTGGGTATATACTGTGTTCTGATATAATGTTAATTAATTAATAATATAAAGCATTTCCTTCATATATATCATGTGGTTCTGCCCTTGAGGTAATGCTTCGTAGTCTTTCTCATTCACAATTTGGTTTTGCGTTTTGGTTTTACATTATATGTGCTATAAACTGGATTTTGGGTACTGGAATCTTCAGAGAAAATCATCCTAGGTGGATGTAACTTTGAAGCCTGAAGTAAACTTGAAAGATTTCCAGGTCGGGTCGTTTCTCCAAGCATTTTTAGGAGGTAGACTGGGGGATGGATAAGATTTTGACATCGTGTTTTTACTTCAATTTTTTATGCTTTAAGTTCTCAATTCTTCTTGTTTCCTACGGAATCTCTATTTTCCCGACACTTTCTAATCCTAGCACGTGCCTACTCTAATTCTCATGTTTGTAGAGGTTGGGAGTGCTTATATCTATGTAAACATAGTTTGGAAAAACTTAAAATATGCTCGAGTGCTAATCTTGATTTGGGATGCAATGTGATAGACATTATACCTTAGAATTTGTAGTGTTTATTTTAAAGCAACTTAATGTTTTGTTGCTTATAGTTTTTTATAGTGTTAGTCATTCTTTTTTATCAGAAATGTTTTCTTATGTTTGTTTTAATGCTATTAATTTGAAAAGCGTGTTTAAGTTAAAGTGCTTCTATTGGAATTGTTGCAACAATTGAAGCTATATAACAAAAATACAAAATTTACGCAAATTTGATAACATGCATTCAAATCATAACATTTGGTACAAAGCATATCTATATATCAACAGCTAAAATATCAGATTCTAAAAATCTATTTCTTTGACTTGTACTCTCATATACTATTTTAACTTATATTTTACTATCGACGTAACCCTTGCACCTCCTTTCGGTGCAAGTGCTAGTTATAATTAATTACATAAAAGAAACAATATAACTACTGGAAATTGAAATCAAACACTTTTTAACTGCTAAATTTCTATAACCTTTTTTCTCTAGCATAACAGGTTTGACAGAAAACTCCAAACCGAGAATTCTGTATGTCTCTCTTTGTCTACAACTGAAAACACACACTTTGGCCATTTTGCTCTCTAGAATGTCTCGCGATAGCAGAAAAAGTTTCTCATCAACTGAGGACTACGAAGCATGTTCGAAAACACACCAGTAATTAAATATTCCCAAATCTATAGGTCTCTATAACTCTAATCTTTTAAAAAAATTCATAACATTTGGTTTAAAAATAAAATTACCCTTCCAAATCATGCCCCGAAATCATTCAAGAATTACACATTGAATGATTCCCAACACGACTCGAAGCTCAAGAAAATCAAGAACCTTTCACTCACTAGCATTAGTTTAGGCTCGCCTTCCTTAGCTTCGTCTGTCTTTTCCTTACCTTCCTTAACTGCATGAGATATAACCTAGTAGTTTGAAAGGAGGCCTGACTCTCTATCGATTAAAATAGATTTCATCGTCTGTCTTTTCCTTACCTTCCTTAATTGCATGAGATATAACCTAGTTGTTTTGAAAGGAGGCCTGACTCTCTATCGATTAAAATGCATTACAGATATGCAAAGGAGGAAATCAAAATTATCATGAAATATAAATGAATATCTTGCATACAGTGCTCCATTTTAACTAAACTGTCAAATGCTTAATAGAGGAACTTCTAATGGAGAGTGTACATATTCCTATATATAGTTAGTTATTCTTTTTTATGGTTACTTTGCCATGTATTTGCTTTCTGGCAGTTTAAAATACATTTTCTCCAGAATCTTCCCTGCCCAAATCAAGTTAGACAAACTCCAAGGCGGCATCAGGCAAATTCACCGTCAGCAATTCATCGCTGGAAAATTCACTGCAGGTAAGTTCACCTCCATGACAAATTCACCTCAAGGAAAATTCACCACTAGCAATTTACCGCCATGGAAAATTAATAGCAAACTTTGAATGTAATGAATTTTCTGTGGCAGTGAATTGCTGGTGGTGAAGTTTGTTTTAAATGAATTTGTCATGATGATGAATTTTCCCACAGTGCCCTCCAAGACATAACCTTCAGAGAAAGTGAGAGTATCCTGTATATTCTTTGACAACAAGCAGATATACCAATTCACCAGAGAACCCCGAGTAGCCAGAAAATAAGTACCCTTACATGATGATTGCAAGACACCATAATAATCAGGTCTGCAGCGTTGTGAAGTCTGAGCGCGCTTTGCTTGCTTCCGTTTTCTTCTTCCACGAGGAGGAAAATGAGTAGAATCGAGAGGAGGATGTACCTTCCACAGAGTTTCCATTCCCTTATGTGTCATCCGTAGCAACCGATCAAGTTTTCCACCTTCCGGTGCTTGCTTTTCTTGTATAGTTTTGATATAATACCATCCACATCCTAGGGAACATGTTATCATATTTCATCCTCATTTCTGAGTTTCTTGCTTTTAGATCTTTACTTTCACCGTGGATTTTATTGAAGAGTTAGATATCATACAGGAAAGGCACTCTTCTATTATGTGGTTACAATAAAATATGGAATGAAGTTATTGATTGCTGATTTTATGAAAATTCTATGTTTTTAGTTTTTACATAACTTTCTACGATTAACTTGTACTGAAGTGCCTTTCAATTTTTATTTTCTATCTAGAATCATGGGCTATAAATAAGCGGACTAAAACTAATGATATTGCTACCAAATAAATCATTATCAGTCTGGCCCTGAGAGATTCTTACATAGATGTGAATCAAAGTTGATATTAGTGACTTAAACCTTATTCATAACCTTTGTCATACTATGTTGTCCAGAGAGGAATTCTTTTCCAAAAATGGGGTAGTCTGGGGTTGTGTTAAGAGAGTCTCTTATGGCCTCCTTTTTTATTGTCATCTATTTCCTTTTTTAGAGGGAAATGATCTACAGTTCTGAGAAAATGACTCAAAAGTTTCTATTTTCTCTCTTCATATATATATGGTATCTGTTCAATTAATATTTGTTAAACTCATATTATTGTTAAAGATCATATGATTCACTGTTGAACCTACTCGAAGAGCTTGAGCTTGGAACACATAGGATAAATAGAATATTTTATTAATGTGAGGTTTCTGAATCAGACTGTATAAGATAATTTTGCCAAGAGTTTTCTTATGCAGTCTCATCCAGATATCTTGCATACATGGATACACTGCAAACAAATTAATCTTAGAACAGAGAATAGTTCAGGTCATCATAGGGGAATCTATCTATCTATTACCATGTGCTGTTATCATGCTAAGTTTAGTTCATCTCACTATTACCAGATAGTTTTTAGGATAATGTTGTTAAGGAGGAACATCATACAAAACATTTGGTTAGAGAAGCTCCTTGAAATAAAAAAGCATCCAACTAATTTAAATGTCAATTAAGATGAAGATCTAAATATGAGTGATTGTGAACTATGTTGCTGGTTCGGGTTCCAATTTGGATTTGGAAAAGTCAATTATTTTTCCCCATGGTCAGTGTGGTTGGGTTCTGTATACTGTGACGGTGTGACCTTTCCTGGTTACCTAATACAGGTTAATGGTTTACAGAATGGTACTCTTATTAACTAGGTGGTGTTTTTCACTGTCTGTCAAATTATGTGATGTTTTTGTGATACCCTAATCCTCTCACATTTAAAACAAAAAGACGTAATTTCAAATCCATCATATACAATAACTTGCAAGCTTCATTTGATTTCTGTTTTTAACAAAATTAGGGAGCCTATATATATAGATATACATCGATCAGTTATTCATTGCTGTAATAATTTCACAGTGAATATTAAAGTCCGATCACAGCTTAGAGGATGAATTTTTTAAAATAAAATCACTGTCCCTGCAAAAAACTGAATTTTAAATATAGGTGATGCTGATCAACTCAGTGCTATAGAGACCGCCTTGTATGGGTTTGTTATGTTGACTTGTCATGGTTTGCAGGTTTGTAATATCTATTTGTCTCTCCACATTGATATATTTTGAATTGCGAAATGAATTTTGGATTTAATATTTTTGTTTATTTTGTTTTTCTTGTTTTTCTGGTCACTTTTTGTCAATTTCGTTGACAGAATTATTAAGTCCGTATTAAATAGATAAATGCGATGGTTGTCACAATTCATTTAGGATATTTTTTAAATTTTCTATCTTTTTTATGTAGGCTAGTATTTAATTCTATTGACATATAACTAATTGTCGTTTCAAATAAATTCATCACTTAAAATTGAAACTTTTATTATTACTTATTATATTTTATTAATACAATATTATTACAAAAATCAAATTATTTGTATTTATTTGTTGTTTGTATGTGTTTTTTTATGTTTTGTAGTAATTCATTCAAAATTAGGAAATTAAAATGTTTGTATTCACTTTTTAAAATATTTAAGTTAAGTTTTATTTTAATTTGCTTTAATCGAATGCCTCAAATGTAATCAAATGTAAATATTTAAAATTAACAATAAGAAACATAAATTAAATGTGGCTAAAATTAATAATTTTTTTTTTTTTTTCAAGTCTTTTAATCTACTTTTGCTATTGTATGGAGTTGAATGCTTTTAAAATATGTTATTTAAAATAATGATATCAATTAACATACATAGTGTGCAGGGTTTTGACTTCTATTCAACTTGATACAAGATGGTTGTATTTCTACGAGAAATGCACGCTGATAAACACTATGGATGGACAAGGCAGTGCTTCATACATCAAATTTGTATTCCAAAACTAACTATTTAAAATGCATGTTGATAAACACTATGGATAATGTAGAGTGCTTCATACATTAAATTTGTATGAACACTATGGACAAGGCGATGCTTCATACATCAAATTTGTCTTCTAAAAACTAACTATTTAAACAATGTTCAATTTTTTTAAGGATTGCAGATGTGTATATTGTGTACTATTGTAATGAGTTTTATCGACTATTAATAGTGTGTTATTTTAAGGTTTGCAGATATGTATATCGTGGACTATTGTAATGAGTTCTATCGACTATTAATAGTGTGTTGTTTATTGTGAACTTATGATAAATTTTATTTTCTTAGTGATATGAACAAGGCAGTGTGCCAAGGCGGTGTTTCATACATCAAATTTGCATTCCTTAATTATTCAAACAATGTTTAAAAAACTTTAGGTTAGTAGATTTGTATATCGTGTACTATTGTAATGATTATGAGCTTATTAGGAGCTCTATCAACTATGAATAATGTGTTATTTTTTGCGAACTTATTTTTTTAGCGTGCCTTGCAATAAAATTACATTTCAAAAGTACCTTAATAGTATGTACTACACATTCACTTTAGAACTATGTTTAAGTATTGTTCCTAAAACTTATTCTCCCAATATAAGTGAGATTGTTGTTTACACATGATTGTAATTACTAATACAAATAGAAAAAATGCACTACTTTTCTTTTTAGTAAGTCTAAATATTTACAACCTAAATGTGTTTACCTTAGTTTCCATTATAATAAAAACTAGATACACCCATTGTTTATTTCAAATTTCAACCTTGTTTGATAATAGAATGTCAATTAGTTTGAATTAAAATTAGGCTTTATTTATGATAAACATTGAAATTGTCTAATGTACTATAAAAGCTATTTAAAAAAAACCAATTGTTTGTTGTATCATGGGCTTATGCTCACCACCTTTTGTACTTTTTCTTACATTATATTATGCTCACACTCATCATTTATTTATTGACAAGGACAACAAAAACTAAACCACCTTTTACGATTCAAACATTATATATTTTTTTATAGAAAATGAACTTGCATGCTTTTTTCTATTTCATGCTTAAAAAAAAGCATCCACTTTACAATTTTTTATATTTTTGCTTATAAAGCATAGACTATTTATCAACTAATCTAATTTTATAGGAAATATTAGGACAACAAAAATTAAACTACCTTTACGGTTCAAACATTATACTTTTTTTATATTTCCTACTTTTTTTTATAGAAAAGGAACTTGAATGCTTTTTTTCTATTTCATGCTTTTAGAAAAAAACATCCACTTTACAATTTTTATATTTTTGCTTATAAAGCATAGACTATTTATCCACTAATCTAATTTTATAGGAATATTTCATAAACAACTACAATGAAAACATACATTCACATCTTCAAGTCTTCACTATTGCAATATTTGGACATGATAATGAATCAACAATTAGATACAAATTAAATATGTTTGACGGATTGCATCTTCAAAAAACAACCTGGTCAAGTGTAGTGTCGAAAAATGTCGCATGTGACATTTTCACACTTGTTTGGATCCTCCTTGTTAAATTAAGCTTAAATGTTGTCTTAATTTAGTGTTGTAACGTGTTCAACACATTCACATTAGGTTTTGAGCCTTTGTAAATTAAATGAACTTAATTATGCCTTATTTAAGATATTGCAAATTGTTGTGACACACTTTCATTCTAATCTAGGGTTTTATTAAATAACCAGGTTTATTTATGTTTTAATTGGCCTAAATTTGTATCCACAAGCTTAAATGTTGCCAAATGTAGTGTCGAAAAATGTTGTTTGTGACATTTTCACACTTGTTTGAATCCTCCTTGTTAAATTAAGCTTAAATGTTGTCTTAATTTAGTGTTGTAATGTGTTCAACACATTCACATTAGGTCTTGGGCCTGTGTAAATTAAATGAACTTAATTATGTCTTATTTAAGGTGTTACAAAGTGTTGTGACACACTTTCACACTAATCTAGGGTTTTATTAAATAATTATTTAATGTCTTATATCTATTTTCCCCATTTAATTAAATCGATATCATAAATAATTTTAATTAAATGTCCATTTTCCTCTTATCTAATTAAAGTGATTATATAAATTGTTTTATTTAAATGCTCATTTTCCTTTTCCTTAAAATAAATAATTTAGAAAAATTATTTATGCCTCCACTTGTTTAGTGTCTTAAATGTTGCCTTAATTTAGTGTTGTAACATGTTCAACACATTTACTTTAGGTCTTGAGCCTTTGTAAATTAAATGAACTTAATTATGCTTTATTTAAGGTGTTGCGAAGTGTTGAGACACACTTTCACACTAATCTAGGGTTTTATTAAATAATCAGGTTTATTTATGTTTTAATTGGCCTTAATTTGCATCCACAAGCTTTAATTAATGCATTTTTCTGAGAATAATCCCACATAAATCAACATCCAATCATAATTCAGGTATTTTTGGAGTGTGACCTAGATTTAGTGATCTAGGACTCATATGCCACCTTGGGTGTATGAGTCCCACCTAAATTTCATGGATCTGATCCAGTTTTCACATCATTCTAAGTAGTTTTGAAAAATGTGTCCCATAGCTTGGCCTAATGGGGACTCATATGCCACTTCTGGCATATGAATCCCGTGTGGCTTAAAATTAAATTTAATTCAAAATTCTTGACGGGATTTTATTCCCTTAGATCTGATGTCGATTTGTAGTGTTGTGTAATGTCATAAAATTGCACCCATTGCAATTTCACATACATTCTTGCATTCGCTTTAGTGTCCACTCACTTAGCATTTGTGTAGGCTCATTTTCGCCCTTGCACCATCTTTTTCCCCTTCTTACAATGCTCCAATCCCCATTTCAGTAGCTACCCTTCATGCGCCTGTTGTGCGTTAAACCTTGTGTTTTTCACGTTTGTGTTGTTTTGCAACAATGATGTGTTTAGACATTAGCATGCCGCGTGGACATTTGCATGTCGCGCTAGCATCCTGCAACGTTTCAACATTCAAACAATGATTTCCAAGCATGTTTGCCACTTGTCACCTCCTTTTTTCGGTGGTAATGGCTCAGGATGCCTCGTAACCACCTGGGAAACTTCTTTTTGCTTCCTTTCTCTCCTTAAATGCCATCTTTTCAATTCTATTGTCTCTTCCAAGTACTTATAGCTTCACCTCCAATTTCTAGCTTCCTTCCAACTTTGGCTCTAGCATTTTCTCTCTTGTTGTTTTGCTTGCACAGCTTAATACAACTTGCTACAACAAATTTAAGCACTCTCAAACTTTTACAACACTCCTTGCAACTCTCTTGGCTCTTGCAACTCCATCTAGCTTATCTCATGCTTGTGAGCATCTTCAGATTCCATATCCCCTATCTATTGCATCTTTACTTCGTAATACATTTTATCACATACATTTTGTAATACAAGTTCTCCTCCTCAAGCGGGGTTTGTTTTTATCACTCATACTTGGTGGTGTGGGTTCTACACCTGAAGTGAGTTTTGCTTTCACCACATGCTCTGTTCATTTCGGTTACATTTTCTCTTTATATCTGGTTGTTCGTAGAGGTGGGAACACGAAAACAAAGGTTTGACTGATGCAAACCCTTATATAACCCCAACATTTTCTCTAGATATTATGCATGAAGGTATTGAAGAAATTTGTTGGAGGCTCCATTTCTTGGGTTTTTATGAGCTTCTATCTCTCATCCTCTTATGCTTTATCATATACCTTACTTTGTTTCAATTCTATTAGATTTTGCTATTTTCCTATATTTTGTAAGTTCTTAGCAGTTTGATTGTCAATGATCGCTCTGTTGTTTTCATGTCATAAACTTAGTTCCTAGTCCGTATTAGACAACAACACTCCCCTACAATGCTAGCATGTTGCACTGTTGTTCGTATTCTATGTTGATGTCCTTTGGATGAGAATTCATTAGTTTTTCCAGAAAACCCTTGTGATATGCTCTTTTCGATTCTAAAACTTTTGTTGTATTCCTTGAGGTAGTTTAGGGAAATTCTCCCTATGTGGCTCTCTAAATGAAGAGAACTCGTGAATACTAAATCCCCCTTCTCTACATGTTGTAATTTCAAGGAATTGGGCATAAACAAGTATAAATACAAAGTTATTTCCCTCATTTTTTACTTAGCAACTTGAGTATTCATGCATTATAGCAAAATTGAATTTACAAGAGCATTCAAGAATTTACAAGACATTAAAAGAGCATTCAAGGGTTGATTAACAAATGTTTTGGAGCATTATTCAAGTATCAAACATCATGTCAAAGTCTCCATGCATCATGTTTGTTTTTGAACTAACAATTATGATGTAGGGTTTTGTATTTCAAGCAAGCATTCAAGTCAAGATCCATCATATTCAAACAAAAATCAAGATCTATATCCTTTTGAGCCACTTCATACATGTTTGTAGCACTTTATTGCTAGGGTTTCATGAGTTGCAAAATTACATTTTGTTCATTCATCATTCATTTAATCCATTTTATTTTATTTCAAGGTTCGATTACCAAAACAGGGTTTGACCAAGGCAAACCCCTTTGTATTAGCAAAACATCATTTTTGCCTCTCTTTAGTGTGTGATTTGTAGATTTAGGCTAAAGACATATTAAAGAGCAAGAATGGAAAAAGGTTGTCAAGTTTGTAGAGTTGTCACCTTGCTTCCAAGAAGATCATAAAAAAACATCTACAAGTTGTAAATCAGAGTTTCAAACCCAGAAATCAGGTGGAGCAGAAAGAGCAGACATTGAAGAACAAAATCAGACTTTAACTTCCCGAAAAAGTAGATCAGGACTAATATGCCAGAAGTGACGTATGAGTCCTTGTATAGGCAAATTTCTAGATTTTTGTAGATCTTGAATCAACATTGTCAGATTCTTGTTCTAGACCAGAAACCGTAGTTTGGGATTGATACGCTCAAACTGGCATATGAGTCCTAGTGTGCCTTAATTTTAGTATGTTCAACATTTTAGGTCTTGTTTCAAGCCCCTACAAGTTTCCAAGTAAAAACTTATAGTTTCTCAGCTTTCTATTTTGTTTTGCACACATTTCTAGGTCATTTAGTGAAGCCTTGCATATCATTAAGTTCCATAATTAAGTCTTCCACATCATTAGTCTTTTCAATCCCTAACTTGGTGGTGAACCCTCTTGTAGTCATAAATCAAACCCTATGACACCCCTATTGCATATCTCTTCCCCTCATTCCCTCCTTGGATTGAGATCTCTAGGGTTTCCTTGAATGAGAAGTGAAGAAGATTGTTGTTTTATGTCTTAAACCATAACAAAGATAATTTTCCACCTTTCACCAAGAAATTATAACCATTTTTTAACTTCAAAGATAATTTTAAAAGGGTTCTATAGTACAATTCTCTTATACTTGCCCTACTATTTAGATAGTTGAAAATCTATAGTATAATTCGAAAGGATATAACCATTTTTAACTTTAAAAAATACTTGCCCTACTATTTGTAATTCTCTCATTTGTAAATGAAAATGTATCAATTATCCAAGGATTATGAATTCCATAAAAGTGATTAAATTTATAGTTTAGATAAGTCCTTGTGCATCCAAATCTATTGGTATCTCACAAATGCAAATGTTTAAAATGGTTTAATTTTTTTGACACATTTTACAATGTAATGTGATTGTAGGTAAATTTCTTAAAAAATAGAATAATGTCATTATGACTTTGTAACAAATTTGACATGCTATCTTCTTTTATTTGTATACAATTCTTAAAATAGAGCTTTATACTAATATTTTCCTTCACATTTAGTTGAAAAATGGTTATAAAACCTACTTTGCATTACCATATGTTCCAACATTTTGTCTTTTCAAACAAAATCATCATACACAATACAAAGTCTTGTACCTATTATCTCCTAGAAATGCACCCTATGCAAAGTTATGAAAATTGAGCTTTCTAGAGAAATATGGGATCATTTCATGGTTGTGGGTCACCTAAAGTTAAATGAACCTCCGGAGAAGGTCGGATTCCTTAATGTTATCACCTAAACTACTAATATTTGTGAGGTAAAGGGAGAAGGAATCCATAAATTGGAAACTACTCCTATGGTCATACACCAAATTTGTTCAAACGTAAAAAGCTGCTTAACACACAATTTTCAATCAACTAGTAAAAGCTGATATGCACAACTCAATACTCATGTGATATTACATAAATGTTTCATAAGAAAGTTACGATACATACTGTCCTAGAAGGATGATAAATTCTCCTCACAACTAAAAACTGTTTGCATCACTAACATAACCTATAACCTGCAATATACACATCCCCTCTGCTTAAAAGTGCTAACAAGGAATAAGAGAAACTCACATGCAAATTTATCAATCATTCAACACACTCAATGAAACAGATAACTGAGAAGGTAGAAGTAGCTTTCTTTATTGATCTCCAAAGGTGAAACTGTACATACAATGTCTGTAAATGAGTTACAAAACTCAGCATTCTCCTCTAAGGACTCTCAGAAGTCACAAAGAAAAAAATATGTAAGTAAGAACTGTCTACAAAAAAGGCAAAAAATGTCATATATACAAAAGACCCAGCCCCTTAGGCTTACAAAAGATATTTGCGTTCATAAAGATCTTCCCCTAGATCTTTTGAATGAAGTTAATGTTGCGTCCCTGCTGTCTATGTCGGTGTGGAGTCGCTCCAGGAATGGCCTCCTTGATCTTTTGCGATGCATTTAATGTGCCAACCTCTGGCCCTATGTTCACTTTGAACCTTTCTGAAGAGTTGTCTCAAATCTCCTAGAGCACTATCATTAATGTATATCTACCCTTACCAGTAGCGATCTCAGTTGTCACCGCGACTCATGATTCTTCTTCTTACCGATGACACCTCTTGGATATCGAATTGATTCATCGCTTGACTCTCAGAGCTGGTCCACATTGCTTATGTTCCGCTGATCTTCTTCACAGGGGTCAAACTGCCACAACTCTCCTGTAGCTTCCTCCAATTGGTCGAACAGATGCCATATGGGATCGCCAGACGGTCAAAGGTCATTCAGATGAAATCGCATGTCGGTGAGACACTAATCGTGTCTCCCCGATGTGATTAGACCTTGCAGTAGCATTCGGCAAGACAAACAATGCTCGGTAAGACCTCACAATGGGCTCCATTAGTCATACCGATATCCCCTTATCCGTGGGCAAGTTGATCGCTATCGGCAAGACACAATTCTATTGACAGGACCTCATAGTGAGCTCCCAGTCTCTCCCCGAGCTTACTTCATTTCGGTAAGACACTATCGGGTCGACGAGACATCCTGTCGAAGCCATCTTTCTTTTGCCGATGTCGCTTCCTTTCATGTTGGCAAGACGTCTTCTCAAGCCCAAAATCCTTTAGTGAGACATTATTCACTTGAGGAGACATCGTAGCAAGGCCGCAATCCTTTGGCAAAACATCATCGGATCGAAGAGACCTTTCACCAAACTTAAACATTATATTGAAGGCACCCCGTTGTCGACAGGACCCTTCTCATTCGGTCAGACTTTATGCCGAAAGCATACTCTCTCAGCGAGAGTACCTTCATTCGTCAAGACATCCTATCAAGCTACTTTCTTTACAACGAGACCATTTTCATGTCAGCTAGACCTTTCCCCGAGGGCACAACCTTATACTGAATGCGTCATCCCTCAGCGAGACTTCACTTGGTCGCTAGGACCTCATGCCGAACACAAACCGATCTCCCTGACCTCATTCATTTCAGCATGACTCCCATCAGTCAAGAAGACTTCTTTCTAAAGTCACAACATTATACCGAAGCCACTTCACTTCGGTGAGACCTTCATTTAGTCACCGAGACGTCACAGCAAACTCCTTTCTTTTGCC
This sequence comes from Sequoia sempervirens, assembly GCA_007258455.2. Lineage (NCBI taxonomy): Eukaryota > Viridiplantae > Streptophyta > Pinopsida > Cupressales > Cupressaceae > Sequoia > Sequoia sempervirens. The sequence continues at coordinate 232,171 of VDFB02265924.1, forward strand.
GAGAGCGAACTTCATTTCGCGGAGACATCGCTTGGTTAGTGAGACATCTTGGCGAGCCCAAAACCTTCCGGCCAGAGCTCCCCATGTTAGTAGGACATCTCCCCGAGCTCATCATCCTATACTGAAGGCACCATCCTTTCGGGGAGACATCATCCGGTCATTGAGACGTCATAGCGAGGCCCACCTTATCTCCCCGTTGCCATATCTTTTTTCCGAGACATCATGTCAAGCCTTTCTCCTTCGCCTCAAGCTCACATTCTTTTGGTAAGAGGCCATTGGGTTGGTGAGACATCTTTGCGAAGTCTTCATTCTCCTCGAGCTCCTTCATTTGTCGGGGAGACATCGCTATGTCGGCAAGACTTTATGCTGAAGGAAAAACCTTCGGCAAGACCATCATTAGTCAGCCAGACATCTCAGCGAGCTCCACCTTTTCCCCTTGACATCCTCTTTTTTCGAGACCTTCGTTAGTCACCGAGACATCTCCCCGAGCTCCTTCATTGTCGTCAGGACCTCACCGTGTCGATAAGACATCTCCCAAAACCATGACTTCATACCAAAGGCACCACTTTGTCGGTAGGACCTTCTCCATTCGGCCAAACTTCATGTCGAAGCCTCCATCTCCTAGCGAGCGCAGGCCCTCTTTCGGGGAGACCTCCTTCATTCACCGAGACATCACACTGAGGGCATTTCATTTCAGTGAGACCTTTCCCTATCAATGAGGCCTTTCATCAATGATGCCTCCCTTCACCGAGACTTCCATCTTGTCAGCCAGACCTCATGCCGAACACAACCCACTCTCCTCGACGCCGGCCCGGTGAATAACTTTCAATATGACTTCTTTCCAGTGGAGAGATACATAAAAACTCCTGGCAACCAGTGTATTCAAACAAATAGAACACACTGCTAGTCGGAAAGACAGTAGGAGGGTCTTGCTGACTTTCTTCTCTGATGAGTTTTGTGCCATATCTAACTGAGGAGAAGCTTTCCAATAGAAATCCTTGTGAAATAGCATAAGATGCATGACCTAACCCCTGATGCAAACGTCCCATTTGGCCTTCAAGAACACCTAAAACCTAATCTGTCCTGCCTGATTGAGCCCATAGGTGAAAAATGGGTAACATTTATGGTGACCTTTGTTGGATGTTTTCCTGCTAAACATGGAAACCAGTAGCCTAGGCCTATCCATTGGGCATGGATTCATTGGGAAAACTCAAAAACATATCGAAAATAGTTCACACATGGCTGCAACTCGCTTGAGACTCACAAAACACAATAGGTTCCCAAAATGACAAAGCAAGAGAAACTGAAAAGAAGCTATTTACTATGCTGGAACAACACTTAGGGAATGAAACAATAATCAAACTAAAGTGCAGAAGCACTTATTGAAAACATAAAACCTAACCTAATATGTACAATGGAGGAACTTATCAAACCTCAAAACAAGGCTTGAGGTGTATCCCATTGACTAGGATAGGAAACACTTCACCCTCAATTGTGGCTAGTTGGTAAGCATTGTGTTCTTTGCAGTCTTTGATAATAAATGGACCCATACACATGTTGTCAAACTTTGTGTGATGGCTTGGCTTGCTTTTTAGAACATCCCATTTCATTACAAGATCTCCCACCATGAAATCTCTTGATCTAGTTTTCTTATCAAAGTTATCTTAGTTAGGATTTGCTGACATTCCATGTTCTCCATAGCCTTGTTTCTAGCTTCTTCCAACTCCATCAGTTGAGTATATCTTAAGGCAAGTGGGTCAGGCTATTCAAATAGGACCAGCTGACTGGCAATGTCCAAGGCGGGCAATTATAGAATCTAGGACTCCAAATCTGTAAACCAAGTCTTCATAAAAATTCAACACTGTTGTTTCATTAGCTTCCTTCAGAGGCAAAGCTTTTTTCCATCGTGTAAAGTAATCCATTGCTGTGATAATCCACCGATGGCCTACACTTGAGGGTGGGTTAATTGCCCCTATGAATTCAATTCCCCACTTCATAAACAGTTGCTCTATCTGAATTGGTTGCAATGGCAAAGCAGCAAGCTTCTCTTTGCCCAAAAACAAGGCACATTTGGAACATCTCCTAACATATGTATGTGCATCTTTGAACAAATCAAGCCAATAATAGCTTGCTCTTAAAATCTTATAGGTTGTTGTCCTTGCAACATAGTGACCTCCAGAAGGTCTGTCATGGAACTCATGTAATATCTGGTCCACTCGATCATTATCAACACACCTGAGCAGTACTCCACTATGATCTTTCCTATACAACACATCATCAATCAAGACGAAGGGAATAGACTGAAGTTGGTAGTACCTCCTCTTTGTTCTATTTAGATTAGGTGGACATTACCCGGTTCTCAAGAAATGTGACATTTCCTGCAACTAGTTGGTAGCTTGATCATCTGCTATCCCAATATTAACCAAAACTGAGTCTCGTTGATCCTCTATTGTTGAAAAGTCTTTGTTAGCCAGCTGCTGGCATAAACCTTTTCCCCTCACAAATTTAGTGACCTGAATATCCACATCGTACTCCATAACTCTTATGATCCATCCAACCCATTTTTTATTTAGATCTTTACTGAGTAAAAATTATTTCACGTTGGAATGTGCCACCTGAAGATGAATTTTGTTATGAGACAATAAATGTCTGAATTTCTTCAAACTTTTCACAATAGCCAGCACATGTTTTTCTATGAAGGTATACTTCTGCTCATAGTCTTCCAGACCCTTGCTGAAAAAAGCAATGGCCTACTCCAACCCTTCTACATTTTTTTGCACCAAGATTGTAGAGATTACATCAAAACTACCAAAAGCATACAAGGTAAAATCCTTACTAAAATCTAGGTTGACTAATGTTGGGGTTGAAGCTCTAGTGCCTCCTTGATCTTTTGAAAACTGTCTCTTGCTTCTTGAGTTCGTCTAAACTTTGCATTATTTTTTAACATAGTTGTAAGAGGTTTTAGCAAGGCTGCTATATCAGGGAGAAATATCCTAACAAAATTGATATGACCAATGAAACTCTGAAGTCCTTTCTTATGCGGAGGTAAAGGCAGCTCTAGGATTGCTGCAACTCTTTTAGGATCCATAGTAATTCCTTCCCTAGATACAACATACCCAAGAAGCTTTCCTTCATGAACAGAGAAAACACACTTCTTGGGGTTCAATGATATACCAAACTCCCGACAACATTCAAAAACCTGCCTCAAATGGTCAATGTGATCTGCTTTCTTCTTGGAATAAACAGTGATGTCATCAAGATATACTAAGAAAAACTTATACATTAAGTTGCTAAAGGCCATGTCCATAGCTTTCTGGAAGGTTGCTCCAGTGTTAGACAAACCAAATGGCATTTTCCTATACGCCATTGTGCCCCACTTTGTGGTGGAGACAATTTTAAATTGATCTCCTTCTCTTACCAAAATCTGGTTATAACTAGAATATCCATCCAGTAAAGAAAAATGTTCAAAACCTGACACACGTTGAAGAATCTGTTCCATAGACAGAAGAGGGTGCCTATCCTTCAACGAAGCTTTGTTCAAATCTCTAAAGTCTACACATAATCTAAGCTCTTCGTCTTTCTTCCTGATAGAAACTAGATTTGCAACCCAGCTAGTATGCTTGATGGGAAAGATAATCCCACTTTCTATAAGTCTCAAGACTTCTTTCTGCATTAGTGGCTCCAGTTTGGGATTAACTAGCCTCTATTTCTGCCTTATGGGTTTGGCTGTTGGCTTCAATTCAATTGTATGTCATGCAAGATGTGGATCAAATCCCTTCAAATCTCCATATTCCTAGGTGAATATGTCAATGAATTCTTGGAACAATTGCATAAAATACTACTTTTCAATAGCAGTATTTATTTTCCCTATCTCGAGGCTTCTCTTGGGTGTAATTTCTAAGTTCTCATAATGATATTGCTAAACTAATAAGTTGGATTTATTATTTTTAGCCTGATCATCAGAGTTGAAAATTCTTTCTAAGGCAACTAAACCTTTAGGCAACTTGTTATTCTTCAATTGCAGTACCTGGTCTCCATACTGCTGTTTAATTCTCTCCTAGTTTGATGCTGCAAACACGTCTTCTTCAAGTAGAAACTGTAGAATCTGCTCATCGCTCTCAAAGACCTATCAGTTAACATTGTTATCAGGCACTGAAGGCCTGATAATAACCTTGATGTGCTGCTGATTACACTCCTTCCTTATGTTGTTTGAAATGTCAAACTGAACTCCCAAAGCTGCTAATCTATCAACATGTTGATTCTGATTTCTTGGAATTGAAATGATATTGAAAGTCTCAAAACCCTCGATGAGGTCCCAAACCCTATGCTTATATAATTTAAGAACATTATTTTTGATAGCATTTAGGCCTCTAACCTGATTTACTACCAATTCATTGTCCCCATGCACCTTCAAACACTTAATTCCACGTTTCCTCGCCCATTCCAGTCCTTGAATAAGACCTTCATATTTTTTTGTGTTATTAGTGCATGAAAATGTGAACCTAAAGGCTACATAATATCTTTCGACTCTTGGGGAAACCAGTAATGCACCCCCACTAGCACCATGCCTGCTTCTTGAGCCATCAAAATACATTTCCCATACCTCATCTTGTTGATCACAATCATTCACTGACCTCTTAACCAAGTTAGGCATCACTACATCAACTTCTTGGAACATGTAGTTACCCATACCAGCATCCAACACCAAGTCACTTTCAGCACTAGAAGTTTTGCCTGTTTCCCATTCATCTAGAAGTATATCAAGAATATCATTGACAACAATGCAAGGATCAAAGACAGCAGCATGCTCATCTTGTTCATAAATTATGCAATTGGCATTTATCGCACTAGGTATATAGGGTTATATATTGTCTTTTGCAAACAACTCAGACTTAATGGTTACTTTAGTTCCATACCTAGTACAAAACAACATGTGAGACCAATCAGACGAAAGGTACCCCCTATTTTAGCCGTAAACTCTCTTAACAAACATACCCCAAAAAATGGAGGCACATCTGCCACATAAATGTCTAGGGAAATTGAAAAATTAGGGCAAGCATGCAGAGTTAAGCTAGCATCTTTGATAAGACCCACTATATTAACAGAAGAGCCATCCAGCTAGACTACTCCTTTCTCTAAAGGTTGATACCTTAAACCTAACTGATCAGCTACTTGCTTGGGCATCATAGAACAGGTAGCTCCACTATCTACCATACAATTGTGCACTAAATTTTTTTCAATAATCAATGAAACATAGAACAGAGGAGGTCTCACATTCTTACCTTGAATCATAGACTTCCCTTTGCTATTAGGATTAGCAACTTTCCCTTGATCATCATTAGCCATCACGACCTTTTGGGGATCAGCAACAACTTGCTCAGGATTCACATTTTCAGACAGTGCCTTTTTTAGTAGATCAACCTGTCTAGGTATGCTTAAGGAGTCCCACATGGTCATATTCACATTCATCTTCTTCATGTTGTCCACAATATTGTAAGGTAAAGTTAAAGATACCTTCTGATGTACCTTGGCAACAGTCAGTTCCTTATTTTTGTGAGGCTGCTCATTGATTGGTAAGGCAGTAGTTTTTTTCGATATGTTCAGGATAGGTATGGATGGTGCTTCTATAGTTGCAGGCCCTTTGTTTTTATCAGCTGATTGCTCCACCTCTAGAGATCTTTTCTTAGCTCGTGTATTGGTTGCAATTGATGAATCAACATTCACACTACAAAACTCTTCACTTTGGCAATTTAAAAATGCAGTCTCATTAAAATGTATATCTAGTTGTTGTTCAGGTATATTAACAAGTGCATCTGACTGTGGACTAACAGCATTCTAGACCATAAATTTCTGATTAACTACCCCATTTGAACATGAGGTGGGGCTATGTGCTTGATTACACGAACAACACCATTCATCTTCTATCACAAGGTTATTATGGGCTAGAACCATATCTTTTGTTGGACTTGCAACATTGAGAGGAGCTGGATTATAAGTTTGGAATGGTCTTTGATTAACATTTTTCCTCTGATAACCACCTTGATAGGGTTGCCTATTTTGCTAATACTGATATCCCTGATTTTGATAAGACTGATTTGTATTCTAACCTTGTTGTTGGTTCTGTTGTTGAAAATTCGGCCTTGCCCCTTGATACTATTTCTTCATGTTGGTCAACTCATTTCCCATGGTTTGTAAAATGCTTTCTATCTTATGCTGACTAGACTGGATCTCTTGCAATTCACTTGATGGTCCTGTAGTTGACACTCCCTGGCTCACAGTAATGGGTAATGCTGGAAAAGCAGGTAAAGGGGCTAAAGATGGCATTTGCAATGGAATATTTGATTGAATTTCAGGGAAATAGGGCACGGGTGGCCTGGGCGCTAACTTGCCTGCCTAAATGAGGTTATTTTTTGCCTTAATAGCTATGTTATAAGCCTGAGGTAAAGAAATACCCCCCATGGACTGTATCATGACTGAGATATCACTATTTAAACTTTTCAAATAATATAAGAATGCATAATCAGCAGAAGGCCTTACTGTAGCAAGTATTCTGTTCCAAGTTTTTTGAAATCGGATATTGAAGTCCGCCATTTGTTCTTGTGGGGCTCTTTTGATGGTTGTTAACTGTTCTACCAAAGATAGGTGATCAGATTTTTCCTCAAAAAATCTAGTAAATTCATCACCGAGCTCATCCCATGTTCTTATAGAACCCACTGGCAAGCTTCTAAACCATTCCAACGCCTTCTTCTTGAAAGATGCAACCAACAATCTCATAGCCACATTTTCATGTGTCACATGATGCACATTGCAATGCTGCCACATCCTTGATATGCTCAAAAGGTGTCACTTGTCCTTCTCCAGTAAACTCTGATAACCCTTTTAACGCTACTAATGGAATATCATCATGTTGCACTGGATTAAGGGCACTACCCTGGTTGAACGATACGAAAGTAAAGGCCCTTGGCCCTGCCATTGAGCTAGAATGTGTTGGTACGCTTGCTAAAACAGAACTTGAACTTGGTTGAAACGTATTTGCTATAGCAAAAATACTGTTTGTTGAACAATTGAAAGCCCTGAATGAGGAGGTAGAAAGTTTCATTCTAAGAGTAGGAGATGCTGAACGCCTAGTTAGAGGGGCTCTTCTTCTCCTTTCGTATAAAAACAATGTCTTGTCACTAACACTAGGTAGTGTTGACTGAACTCTAGGAGAAGGAACAGTCCTTCTGAGAGTTCTCCCTCTTCTTCTTGGAGGAGATAAATGTGGAAACTCTACAGCTTTTGAACTTCTAGTTTCTATTTTTCTCATATAAATAAACACATTGATCTTTTCCTCCACGCAGAGTCGCCAGATATGCTTGAGAACAACCTCTAAAAGGCTATCAGCTCACTGTCAACACATCAAAATAGCAAGGCTCAGGAATTTTACTTCTAACTCGGTCCCATCGGGTGTACCAAAATTGTTATCTCCTAGAAATGCACCCTATGCAAAGTTATGAAAACTGAGCTTTCTAGAGAAACATGGGACCATTTCATGGTTGTGGGTCACCTAAAGTTGTAATGAACCTCCCGAGAAGGCCGACTTCCTTTGTGTTATCACCTAAACTACTAATCTTTATGAGGTTAAAGGGAGAAGGAATAAATAAATTGAAAACTACTCCTATGGTGATACACCAAATTTGTTCAAACGTGAACAACTGCTTAACACACAATTTTAATTCAACTAGGAAAATTTGATATGCACAACTCAATACTCATGTGATATTGCATAAATGTTTCATAAGAAAGCTACGATACATACTGTCCTAGAAGGATGATAAATTCTCCTCACAACTAAAAACTGTTTGCATCACTAACATAACCTATAACCTACAATATGCACATCCCCTCTGCTTAAAAGTGTTATTAATGAGACAATTAACAAGGAATAAGAGAAACTCACATGCAAATTTATCAATCATTCAACACACTCAATGAAATAGATAACTGAGAAGGCAGAAGTAGCTTTCTTTATTGATCTCCAAAGGTGAAATTGTACATACAATGTCTGTAAATGAGTTACAAAACTCAGCATTCTCCTCTAAGGACTCTCAGAAGTCACAAAGAAGAAAATATGTAAGAACTATCTACAAAAAAGGCAAAAAATGCCATATATACAAAAGACCCAGCCACATAGGGCTTACAAAAAAAAATTGCATTCATAAAAATCTTCCCCTAGATCTTTTGGATGAAGTTAATGTTGCGTCCCCATTGTCCATGTCGGTGTGGAGTCGCTCCAGGAATGGCCTCCATCTTTTGCGACGCATTTAATGTGCCAACCTTTGGCCCTGTGTTCACTTCGAACCTTTCTGAAGAGCTATCTCGAATCCCTTGGAGCACTATTGAATGTCTATCTGCCCTTGCCAGTAGCAATCTCAATTTTCATCGCGACTCACGGTTCTTCTGCTTACCAATGACACCTCCTAGATATCAAACTGATTCATCGCTTGATTCTCAGAGCTAGTCCACGTTGCTTATGTTCCGCTGATCTTCTTCACAAGGGTCAAATTGCCACAACTCTCTTGTAGCTTCCTCCGATTGGTCGAACAGATGCCACATGGGATCACCAGACGGTCAAAGGTCGTTCAAACAAAATTGTATGTCTGTGAGACACTAATCGTGTCTCCCCAATACGATTAGACCTTGCAACAACATTCGGCAAGACAAATGATGGTCGGTAAGACCTCACAACAGGATCCAGTAGTCATACCGATATCCCCTTTTCCGTGGGCAAGTTGATCACTATCGGCAAGACACAATTCTCTCTGCAGGACCTCATAGTGAGCTCCCTGCCTCTCCCCAAGCTTACTTCATTTCGGTAAGACCCTATCGGGTCGACGATACATCTTGTCAAAGCCATCTTTCTTTCGCCAATGTCACTTCCTTTCATGTCGACAAGACGTCTTGGCGAGCCCAAAATCCTTCGGCAAGACATTATTCACTCGAGGAGACATCGTAGCGAGGCCGAAATCCTTTGGCGAAACATCATTGGATTGAAGAGACCTTTCGCCAAACTTAAACATTATACTAAAGGCACCCCATTTTCGGCAAGACCCTTCTCATTCGGTCAGACTTTATGTTGAAAGCATACTCTCTTGACGAGAGTACCTTCGTTCACCAAGACATCCTATCGAGCTGCTTTCTTTACAGCGAGACCATTTTCATGTCGGCCAGACCTTTCCCAGAGGGCACAACCTTATACTGAATGCGTCATCCCTTCGACAAGACTTCACTTGGTCGCCGGGACCTCATGTCGAACACAAATTGATCTCCCTAAGCTCATTCACTTCGGCGTGACTCCCATCATTCGGGAAGACTTCTTTTCGAAGTCACAACATTATATCGAAGCCACTTCACTTTGGCAAGACCTTTGTTTAGTCACTGAGACATCACAACGAACTCCTTTCTTTTTTCGAGAGTAGACTTCATTTCGGGGAGACATCGCTTGGTCGATGAGACATCTTGGCGAGCCCAAAACCTTCCACCCAGAGCTCCCCATGTCAGTAGGACATCTCCCCGAGCTCATCATCCTATACCAAAGGCACCATCCTTTTGGTGAGACACCATCTGATCGTTGAGACATCACAGCGAGGCCCACCTTTTATGCTCGTTGACATATCTTTTCACCAAGACTTTCGCTAGTTGTTGAGACACCATGTCGAGCCTTTCTCTTTCGCCCTGGGCTCACATTCTTTTGGTAAGAGGCCATCGAGTCAGTGAGACATCGTGGCGAAGTCTTCATTCTCCCTGAGCTCCTTCATTTGTTGGGGAGACATCGCTATGTTGGCAAGACTTTATGCCGAAGGAAAAACCTTCGGTGAGACCATCAGTAGTCGGCCAGACATCTCAGCGAGCTCCACCTTTTCCCCCCGATGACATCCTCTTTCACCGAGATCTTCTTTAGTCACTGAGACATCTCCTCAAGCTCCTTCATTGTCGTCGAGACCTCACCGTGTTGGTAAGGCATCTCCCCGAAACCACGACTTCATACTGAAGGCACCACTTTGTCGGCAGGACCTTCTCCATTTGGCTAGACTTCATGCTGAAGCCTCCATCTCCTGGCGAGCGCGAACCCTCTTTCGGGGAGACCTCCTTCATTCGTCGAGACATCAGACTGAGGGCATTTCATTTCGGCAAGACCTTTCCCTAGCAGTGAGACCTTTCATCGATGACGCCTCCCTTCGCCGAGACTTCCATCTTCTCAGCCAGACCTCATGTCGAACACAACCCACTCTCCCTGACGCCGCCCCCAGTGAATAGCTATCAGTGTGACTTCTTTCCAGTGGAGAGATACATAAAAACTCCTGGCGACTCAAATGTCCTAGCAACCAATGTATTCAAACAAATAGAACACACTACCAGTCGGCAAGACAACAAGAGGGTCTTGTCGACTTTCTTCTCTGATGAGTTTTGTGCTAGATCTGACTAAGGAGAAGATTTCCAATAGACATCCTTGTGAAATAGCATCAAATGCATGACCTAACCCCTGATGCAAACATCCCATTTGGCCTTCAAGAACACTTGAAACCTAATTTGTTCTGCCTGATTGAGCCCATAGGTGAAAAATGGATAACAGTACCTTTTAAAAAATACCTCTACATATTTAGGAAAATAAAAAAATTATTATTCTATGGTATATTATGTTTTTCTTAATGTTTGTTCATATTTATATGTTGTAAAGGTTGCAGTCATATACAAATTAACCAATCTATCAAATCTTCTACAAAGTAAAACCCTCTTTTCCCCAAATTTTCCTCTTGCAGGGACAGTTTACATTTTAAACATTACCTAATTCTAAAGCATATTTCAATTTGCTCACGAGCCTATTTCTTCCATTCAAATATAACTTATTGATACCAACATTCAATCTTTTGCAAAATCTAACTATCATATTTCCACTTGCTTGCTGGTCAATTTAGCACACTAAGTTCCAACAAAATTATGACAACATTAACTGCAAATGCCATTACTAATATTCTTGGAGGCATATCTAGTCTAATCCCTATTTTATAGGTTGCATCTATTGACTCTATTCAACAAGTTTGTTCTACACTTGTCAAATGTTGTGTTCAACTTTTTGATGGTTTACACACACCTCATGCTTTGCTTCCTGATCAATTCAATGATCTTATTTTGGAGGGTTTAGTGAAAGGTTTTATTGTCCTACTAAAATAGTATACTTCCAAGATGTTCCATAAATTTATGTAAGTCCACACTTTCCCAACACTATTTATTCCTTTGCACGCTCTTACTAAAATAATCACTTTATTTCATTGCATCGCTATCATAATTGAAAATTTTGAATTCATTTCAAACAATGCACCAATTGTTGGAACTCCTACTCCTCTCCTGATCCTATCTAGAAGCTCACTCCCATCAAGTAGTTCTCAAGCCCCTTTGGGATCCTCTCAGTCTACAAATGATTCATTGCAAGAAGATGGAGACCCTAAAACTCAACACAATAAATGCCCTTTTGAACCAATTCCCATTAAAATGTTAACCCCGTACCATAAGCATTGGTCTAGTAAGGGTTCAACCTTGACAAAATCTCCAATCCATGAATTTAAAAATGTTGGACGTGATGGAAAGTTTTTGGATTTGATTTCATAGACATAGCAAGCTCTAAAATACATGTTTCTTGCTTCAACGAACTTGTTGATGAGTTCTACCATGCTATTCACTCTAATAGTCTCTATGTGATCTCCAATGGTCGCATTAAAGTTGTGAACACAAAATATAGTAGCTCTGCACATCCCTTTGAAATATTTCTCCCTAGCTCATCAACAATAACTCCTTCCACATCTGTGGACCACAATACCCACACATACCTTCCACATTAAGAGCATAGATTCATTGGAATCATTGCTTATCAATTCCCTTGTTGATGTCATTGGCATACTTTTAGCTATCTTCCCTACACCAACCATTCATAAAAGAGATGGTATAGAGACAATCAAATGTACTGTTACAATCATAGACATGTCAGGTTGTACCATTGATGTTACACTTTGGGGCCGTCATTATCATATTGATGGGATACAAATATATGATATGCCTATACAACCAAACCCTCATGTTCTTTTGATTAAATCTAGACGTATAACCTCTTGGTGTGGGAGAGGTATTGATACTATTTTCCTAACTACAATTCTAATTAACCCAATTTTATCAAAGGCCTCAAGCATATCAACATGGTATACCACTATAGGGATTGCCAAGCCTTTTAGTTCCTTGTCAAAAAACCACCTTTCTCCCAATAAGTTTGAAAATCCAGTCAATATCTCATTTCTTGCAAATACAAGCATACTTGAGAAGAAAAAATTTTGCATAAAGGCCTCCATTTCAAAACTACACCTGAACAACTAGTATTACCTTTCATTCCCTCTGTTAGTGGATAATAAAAAGTGTAAGAAAAAGGTTTTGCAGACTTCCCCCAATACTTTGTCTTGCCCAAAGTGTTGTACTGATCTCCCTAGATGTGACTTTAGCTACATGCTTAAAATGGACTTGAAAGATGGAAGTGGTGAACTCCTGAAAGTTACTGCATTTGAAGGACCAACAAATTCCTTGATGGATGTTTCTGCAGAAGATTTTCATCTATTGCAACTGAACCTAATGTTGCTAAACACATTTTGGACCATGTTGTTGATTGCTATTTTTTCCTTGACTTGTCCATCAAAATTATTACATTTGGTGGACAGGAAACACAAAGCATTGTCATTACTTCCATTAATCCCATTTGAATTTTGCACTTAACTCTTCTTAGTAGTATTGTAAACTTTCAATGCCCATATATGTAAAGAAATATCAACATTCAAATATATTTTTGTATTATCTTATACATTGAATGTCCATATATGTAAAGTTGCTCATATTTTTTCTTCCAAATTTTTTATTCACATCATGTATTCTCCTTAAATTATATATAACACATGATCATGGTATTTCACATATAAAAATGAACACCATTCCTATATTTTTTTACAGTTTTTTGTGCATTGATTGTCCATGTCTTTATATGTTTTGGTTTCCTCTTGTGTTCCAAATTATTTATTCACATCATGTTATCTACTTACATTCTATATATATTAATATATGTATGTATATAACATATATATTCTTGTAATTATCTCTCACAAAAATATTTCATTACTTTTTTCCTCAACATTCCTTCTGATGCAGGCAAAAAATGAAAGAATGCAAGAAAAATGTTCTCGTCAAAATCAAATGCAGTGTACACAATACCATGCAAGGAAAAAAAATATTAACAAACAAAGATGTGAAGAACATCAAATTCTTGTTGATGGAGCCTCTACATCTACACTCTCTTCTCCTAATAATATGCCCCAACTACAAACAACTACACCTCAAATGCAAAATATAGTTCAACCCAAACCATCTGTTGAAATGCACCCTTTGCCACCTTTTTCACAAGAATTTTTCACTATTATAAATTCCTTCCCTTCAAAGTTAGATATTCTATCAATAATGTCGACATGTATGGTATGCATGGAAAGATATCCAAGAATCAAAACTAGATAGACAAATGGAATCACTACTTGTTATAGATGTACATCTAAAAAAATGACCATCACTTCTAAAACTGGAACAACATAGACCCTGGTGAGGAACCTGTATGTTTAAAAATTATAGCCCAAGTTGAAGAGATGTTAATGGAAAGGGTTATCCCAATCCTTCAAGTGACCTATGAAGGGATGGGGCAACAAAAATACAATGGTCACACTATTTTCTTTCCTCAAGATATATCTGCAATTGCATCCTACTTGCCCAAGAATATTAATGATTTGGATATATTAATAGTTAACAGGAAAAAATTTGAGCAATAACCATATAGCTTCCACGTTAGTAGAGGACATGTCTATGAGGCACTTAAATATAAGATGTTGTCCAGTTTTCCAGAGTCTTCCATTGACATCTCAAACCTTATTTATGCAACACCTTCAAATCTTGATCCCACAAACACAAGCTTCGTGGAAAAAAGCAATACCCCCTTAGAAGACTTGTCGACAACAACTTCCTTTGTAGCAAATCTCTCGCATGCAGGTACAGAGGTTGAAGAAGTGCACTCTTTGCTACAACTACGTGTGGGACAACCAACACCAATCATTGAATGGCCACCCCTTTCTCCATATCCTATCAATGAATACATGATTGAAGGATTATTTGTGATGGCATTTCCCACTTTGTTTCCAAAGGAAAAGCTACATTCAGACAACAACGTATCAAATAAATTAAACTACATGAATATGCTCTCCATCTTCTAAGGTTCCATGATAATAGGTTTGGCCAACACCCACAATTTAGGTACTTCATACTAAATATTCTTATGCATCACCGTAGCCAAGCAACCTCCTTTGTATTTTTCAATAAACATCTAGATGGTTACCTACCCTCAACAATCTCTAACCTTTTCCAAAGATTGAAGGACATGCCAGATGACAAACTTGCATATTAGCTCATGCAATTTAGCTCGTCAATTCATGGTACTCATCCATTTTGGACCCAGCGTCGAGGGGAGCTTTCAAACATGGTCATTCAAATTGGTTTCCTAACACTCATCTTCACCCTTAGCACAACAGATACAAAATAGCTAGACTTGTGTACCACCATGCCTACCAAGTCACCTACAAATCCTTCTATGGCTTCTAGATGGAGGATCCAAAATATTGTTGAAAATCCATACCTTACCGCACTATACGTGCACCACAAGTTTACTGCATTTCGAGAAGAGGTCTTGGAAAAACTTCTTGGTGCATTAAAATATTGGTATAGGTAAAACATTCTTTTCTCGTTTTCTTACATTACACTCTTACTTTGATTGTTTGCTAAAAATCATCATTTTGTAGGTATGAATGGAAACACAGAGGATCTATACACATCCATGGTTTCCTATGGCTCCAATAAGCACATGAAATTAGTAGATTAGAATGTAATAACCTTCAATTAGTACAAATTTCACTTGATTACATTGATAGATGTGTCTCTGCATGGAACCCATGAAGCCTCCAATTAAGAAACCAAACATTTCATCACTCTATTATTGATGATCCTTGTTTGATGGATACAAACAGGATCATGTCAAACAAACCTTCAACTGACTATAGTGAACTAGTCAATTGTGTTGAGTGCCACACAAAATGTACTTTGCTAACATGCCTTAGGAGGAAAGGGGCATCTACTGTTTGTCACTATAAAGCACTATGGTCCATGCAAGATAAGTTAACTCTTTCAAATGTCGAGACTGGCCAACCTAAGCACACACAGCTGGCAATGATGATCGTCTAAACCTTCACAACCTGTCTATCCTCTCTATCTAGAGGGCTAATGTAGATTGCCAACCTGTACTCTCAATTGATGTTCTCAAATATATGACAAAATATGTAGCAAAAGTTGAACACAAATCTGAAACATATCATGCCATGTTATCTCATATTTTAAGCACTTTAGAATAGGAAATGCATGCCCTTAGATTTCAAAATAAATGCTTATTGATAGTCTTATGGATTGTGATATTAGTGCTTAAGAGACTTGCCACCTTTTATTAAAATTACCCTTTTCCATATTCAGTAGGACATTTGTTTCTTTAAATGTTAATCACCATAAATTTCAACGTGTATCAGTCTCGCCCACATTAGTTACTACATCACCTACCTACATTGATGCTTACATGGCACAACCCATACAACTAGAAACAATGCCTCTCATTAAAGTGACTAAAAAATGGACCTACAAAGCATTTTGCAAAAATGAAGAATGGAAGCAATGCCCCCAAGAAGCAATTGTTCGTGTCTCCCCATGGTTCACAAGCGTCCCTGTAAGAGATGACAAAAGGTTTTATGATTTTTTTTGGAGTGAACTCATACTATACCACCCATTTCATAACATTGACATTGCATTTGGCTCCTTCAAACATCAAATAATAGCATAATGGGAAAGGTTCTCTTCTGGATACCAACCATGGCATGTACACTACACACCATCAGGATCGGCCACAACGAATTGACACGAGGCTACATGAAGCATTCCCCATCCACAACCACTTGCCATTTGGAGGGCGGTCAATAATTCTCTTTGGTGACTTGGGCCAACTATTGCCAGTTAAAGATATCCCCATGTATGCGTCTACTTCCTATGGCAGAACACTATGGCGCAACTTCATAATAGTGATAACTTTGACTAGAATGTTTTGACAGATTGGTGATGCTCCTTCCCAAATTTCTTTTCGTGCGCTTCTCTCCAATCTACGAAATACAAAGCCTATACTAGAAGACTAGCAAGTTTAATGTCACGTTCAAGTTCCTCACTCACCACTATAGAAAACTCTATTTTCTTGTCTACCATACAAATTTTTGTAACAAATGAATTGGTGCTACTACATAATAAACGTATGTTGTTGTCTTTGGCGACACTTGTTGCCCTATCCATTGTAGAGAGACTTAGGGGGTCAACATAATCAAATTCAGATGAAGAGCACCTTCAAGCTCAGATACTATTGTTTATTGGCCAAGAGGTTATGTTAAAATTTATAGGTGGAAACAGGACTCATTAATGGTGCACTAGGTCAAGTCAAATCAATTGTATACAATGATGGCAAAAAACAACCTCAACTTTCCTTGTTTGTTGTTGTTCATCTAAAACAGTACATTGGACTAGTTTAGGACCATAACAACCCAAATAATGTCCTTGTAACCTTGCTAAGTTGTGGTCTTCGTCATCAAATTTCACTTAAAATGGCATGGGCCTTGACAATACACAAGTCACAAGGCCTAACACTTCCAAGGGCGACAATCGACATTGGCAACATTGACTGACAAGGGCTAACATTCGTATCTATTTCAAGAGTACTTGATCTTCACAATCTTCACATAAATCCTTCGTATTCCAAAGATATGCACACATGCAACAGAGTCCATATCTTGTTCACCAAAGAAACGAAGAGAACCGTTTGAAAGCAATGTTAAATTCATACTCCTCAAACACTTAAATAACATTTCAAATACTACAGGTATGTCACTTTTCTATCGTCTTTACTTTATCAACCAAGTTTGAAAATATAACACATCTGTACTAATACTTATATAGTTTATTTGTTGTAAATTAAATCTCCTTGTTTTCTTTCATGCAGGCTCCACTCATGGATCACTTACTCTATATTCCCATTGTCTAACACCTACAAACTACTCTACCAAAGGCAACTAATAATTTGTATTGATTTTCAACTTGAATATACTATTTTATATTGGTTGTTTTCCAAATACTAAATAGATCTATTGTTTTTTATAGATACATTGAAGTCCAAAGTGGTCATGTGACAAAATTGCACAAAATATAAAATATATATATACCGTTGTATTCAATTGCATACATTTTTATAATTACAATTAAACATTCCATCAAAAGACTGTATTTTAAACATTATTTACGCCGAAGGCGTATCCTATTTGAGAGAGACCAACCTAAATTTTAAAATCCATGGTTGATCTCTCTCCACAGCAGCTGGCCAACGATTGAAATGGCCTGAACCATCGATCTACTGATATTTTGGGCATCATAAATACGGTTGATTTTTGCGTAGCCGTGGGAGAAGCTTCCGCCTCTCCAATTCGTTGATCAATCTCGCAATGAAGATCTGAAAAGACATTCTCGAGCTGTTCGGTGGAAAGAAGAATAAAGCTAATAGATATATAATATTTCTCCGACATGAAATAGATAGCCTGTAACCCGCATTTAATTCATCACGATATTTACGTCGTAAGGCGTTCAGTGCAGCGGCATTCTTCCGTGTACAGAAAAACTTTGAATGCCATTTTTTAGTGTATAGGAAATCTGTGGAGGTGTCAGGATATTTGTCGGAGGCAGCGCCAAACTTCGTTAGGGTTTCCACGTAGTAACCGCCTCATCATCACCGCCTAACTTCCGTAGAGTTTTCAACAGGTAATTATATATTTGAATAGATGAAGCGTAACCCAAGATCCCACCGCCGCAAAGAGAAGTCATAGATCAATTTGACGAGCTACGCATACAATCCCCACGCCAGAACTTCCAAGTACTGTCTTCTCTGTTGAATTCAATTTTCTGTGGCTTATGACTTGTATCTGTTGAAAATGTTACAAATGACTTTATGGAGGGTTGCAGATGTTTGTTTGTGGCTTTGTATCTCTGCATAACGGGGTTTCTACAATTTCCAAAATTTGTCCTGCTTGATTTTGTGTAATGTAAATGGGTGGCTAATTTATGCACAAAAATGTATCAGACCGTCTTGTATACATCAGTAGGCAAACTGTTAAAATGTCAATTTCCACACCATCTTAATAGCCAACTTTGGTTGATTTTTTCACACCATCACTGGAATAGGTGATATCAAACCTCCTAGATGGACTATTTCAAAATGGAGATCCCTGAAGGTAGCCTCAAGAACCATTTCATCATTTTTATCTGCAATGTTTTTTGTGTGCTTTGTAAGGTCTCTGTGAAATGTATAATAAAATTCATAAAGAGGAAATATAGGATACCTTTTTACAGTGTAGCCAAGGTACTACATCTTTCCCTTGACAAAAATTGTTGAAGTTGAACACAAATTCATTATATTGCTTAAATAGTGTTACAACTGAGAAATGTTATCATGAATTCTGGAAAAATCTGGTTTTTGCATATTCTGTAATCCTTGCATTTCCTGGGACCACATTTCTTTGAGGCATTATGTCGAGGAATTCACACACTTTGTCTATGCTTCCATTTTTTTTTTTTTGCATACATGTCTCTGACAACTACAACTACAACATTTGATTAAAAAAAAATTCCCCTTTATGCTTTGACAGATATCCTTACTAGGTTCTAAAGCTCCCATATTGGCATAGGCAAAGTGGGTGCTAGAGGAGGTTGCAGAATTTAGCCTTACTTCTGCCGATTACATTTGCTTGAAAATTTCTAATGCCTTTGCAGCAAATCAATTTTGTGTTTCCTGTAATCATTGTGGTCCTTAATACCACATTTCTTTGAGGCATTTTATCAACCAATTTGCATACCCTATTTCGTTCCAAGGCCTCATTTTGGCGTAGGCAGTGATGGATCTGAGATTAGATGAGATATAACGTCCTTTAGGCCAAAGAAGTCTGTAGGACACATCAAAAAGCGTGTTTGACTTATGTGAGATTATTTCTTTGACTGCTTAGTTTTAGGATTGATTCTTGGTTTAATATTTACAATGACTAGGTTACTATTCTAAATGGATTGATTTTTGCACTCAACATGTTATTCTTTCAATGAATTCCTGTCCTGGTATTTAAGGGCATGGCCACATAGGATGACGATAACCTTCATAGTGGCATCATTCAAATGGTAATATTTATTTAAATCTATTTGTTGTTTTATTGGTTCCTTCAATTTTTCCCATTTGGATCTCTCCACCTTAGAATATAATGAAACAGAAAAATATCACACTATTATAGCTTTAGTGATATCAGTTCACTCTCCCCAAATTAAATAGCTTACACCTAACATCTTGGAGGGCCCCTGGCACTGTCATGTAGCATCTTGGAGGACACTTAAGCATTTAGATTTTATGCTGGGGATGTGTTATGTTTATTTTGCCACTATCTCACCTCTTTATATCTCAATTATCTGGAAAAAATGTATTCCCAATCATTTTAGTGGTTTCCAATTTCAAAAAAATTGCTGCCTCACAAGTATTGCAATATTTGATGCCATCATTGAGCAATTGTTATCCAAATGCCCATGCATTGAGAATTTAATGGTGCTGGGTTTTTTTGGGCTTATTAATTTAAAGTTTGTTGCCCATCTCTCAATTATCTCAGCATTGGAATAGTAAGTAGACTCAACTATAAAATCATGGTGGCCTTCAATGGCTCATGTTTATGTGCCAGCCATGATGATTTTGAATTTTCTACAATTGCTAAAAGATATTTTAGAAAAGGAAAACTATTCAATACACGTGGAAAAAACCATACGATTTAAAATATTAGGTAACTCAGTTCCTTTCTTTTTCCTGTAAATTCCAAATACATTCATTTCATGTGTTTCTTTTTGATTTGATACTAATTGTTAATTGTTGTAGATTTGCTATAAAATCTGCATAGAAAAGGTATGTTAGTTTTGATTATGCCTGATGAGACCTAATATGAAGAAACTTGACAATTTTCCCTTGGGATTGTTTTGGTTTGCTTTTACCTTCCTTTTTTAGGTATTCAATGTTGTAGCATCTGCATTTGGAGGAAAATCTTAATGTAGAGATGCCTCATCTCATGCATCAACCCTTTATGCCTGTCTAAATATATTGTATTAGTTTTAAATTCATCATTTGTATCTGTCTATTTAGATTCTTTATTTGATTCAACCCCCTTGCTATCATTTGTAACTATCTATTCAGATTCTTTATTTGATTCTTTATTACTGTGTTTATGTATGGCAAAATTTTACAAGACATATAATACAAACATTTTATTTATTTTTATAGGAACTCATCGCATAGCAGCAATTGTTATCTCACTTTAATGCAGCAATTCAAGGAGTCCCTTTATGGGCTACTTATGCCAATTAAATAGTTATTTACCATTCTCTTGAATATAGAACAATATAGAATCATTTAAATTTGCTACATCGATTAAGGTAAGTTTTACATGTATTTTGACCAATTGGGTAACTTTTACACTTAAAAGACATTGCAATGATAAGATAATTAGATTGTCATTGTCTAATTTACTATTATATTTAATTATATAGTACAAATTGAATTTATTTTATATAAGTCTTTTTTTAAATTTATATATATTGTTAGTCTTTATGATTTAAGATTAAAATCAATGGAAATTATTGTTGTTTGGATTTTTATAGTTAGTTACATTTATATAAAGGTACAAAATGTTAATTATTTACATTTCTTTAGTTAATTATATATAAGTACGAAATGTTAATTGTTTGGATATCTTATTGAGGAATGTTTTAAAGTTGAAGTCTCCCATTTTTTAATGATACCTTTATTTTTATTTTAATAAGAATTTGATTTTCTGAGATTAGAATATTACATAGGTTGAATTGTTTTAAATGTTTTAAGATCACTTTAAAATAATCCATAAACTAATAAAGAGGAGATAATGATGCTACACATTAAAAAAGACTTATAATTTTATTATGTAATATGTTTCGAGTATATGATTTTATAAGATTAATAATATTTTTTGTTTACAAATTTATTATTATATTATTATATATGATTTTATAATAAAAAAATTATTATTATTTATAAGTTTTTAGCTCAAATTTATTATTATATTTTATTATATAGTACAAATTGAATTTATTTTATATAGGTCTTTATTTAAATTTATAATTATATATATTGTTGTTGTAATACATATATTTATTTTATATTGTTCAATATTTACTTTCTTATTTACTCCACTACAAAACTTCTATTTTAATCTTGCTTTCAATCACTAAGAAACACCTTTGATTGCATAATATAATTGCTACTTCAATCCAAAGACAATTCATTATTAGCATCATAAGATTTTAGAATTAAAAGTACTTTTACCATTTCATATTCAATTCCAAATTATACCATTTTATATTCAATATTTGACTTAAAAGCTACTTTATTTTCCTATTTATGCCTTTTTCAATTATTAAAAGTTGTTTTGATTATATATTATGATATATTTTAATAGTAGATGCTATTCTCCAATTTACTACATCCATCAGTTAAAATTTTCATCATTATGCATTTTTTACTATGAAATACATTGACATAGCATTGCATAGAAGTGTGTAGTTCAAAATTCAATGTAATGATCACTCAATTTGCACCTTTATGTAATAGATTTACAAATAAATTGGAGTTCAATATGACCATGTCACAATTTGATTATACCATTATATTCAATTGCATACATTTTTGTAATGTGAATTAAACATTGTATTTAATCACTTCATTTTCAACTTTCTATATATATCCTTATTCTACATTTTTATCTCACATAATTTTAAGCTCATTTATTTTTTTATACTATTTCCATTTCATTTTTTAAATGTGTTATTTTAATAAGTTACATACAAATTGTTATATTTCAATCACTATGTCTACCCAAAATCAATTAAGGTAAACAATTGTTTGCATCAAATTTAATTTTTTTTTCCTTTTCTTATTATATTCATTGTTATCTATTTCAACCAATTGTTCGGCGTACCCAATTGCACACCTAAGGTGCAATAGCTAGTATATATCTAGATTGTGTGTCTACATACATTTACATTTTTATATCAAATAAATTAAGGTTCCCTTTCATTTGTATGCTTGTTTCCATTTCATTTATTTCATGTGTTGTTTTTATATGTTAGATACACATTGTTCTATTTCAACCAATATGTCTACACAATTTCAAATAAAGTCATAAAATTATTTGGCATTCCCATTGCACACCAAAGTGTGATTGATAGTTAATAATTATTTAAATCAATAGGTTACATATAGTGAGAGGTTTCTAATAGATATCTCTTTGCAATGAATGCACATCAAATTATTGTCAAATGATATAATATCTCTGTTGCAATAAATAAAATCTACAATGTCTTTGCTCCAGCACATCTTTACAGTAAATGCAATAAACCGTCAATCGGTTGTATTCACCACCCTTGATCACTGCCCAACTTGTCTTGAGGACTCATTTATTTTATAATTTTAATTTTTTCAAATATGTATAATTTTGATTTTTTCAAATATGTATAATTTTATTTTTTCAAATATATTAGTTATTTAATCTTATTTCACAAATACTCTATTATTTATTTAAAATTTGTTTTATTATTTTACTTTTTTTCAAAATACGTTAGTTATTTCATCTTATTTCATAATTATTTTATTTTATTTATTTAAGATTTATTTTATTATTTGAAATTTTTGAATATATTAGTTTCTATTTAGTTTCAATGTTTAGTGTTATAATATTTTTTTGTTTTGTTTTGCTATCATTGTTGAATGTCAATGTAATTAAGAAAATTAAATGTAAACGACAGGGCATATTTGATTTTTTATTTCACAAAAGGTTATGAATGTTGATGCCTCGTTCAACTAATTTGTTATAGTGTGACAAAAATGAATTTTTTTTTAATGTTTGTTACTTTCAGATTTTGTGTGGACTTGGAAATTTGTGTAGGCCAATCTAAAATATTTTAGATTATTTTTGGTTAATTTTCCTTTTATAGCTAAATATTAGTTAACATTAGGTACAAATTTATGTACTTATAGTGACATTTTTTTTTAAGTAGTTTTGCAAAATGGAAATTTAAATATAGTTACAAATTGTTAATCTATAATTTATTTATTTTTACTGTTTTCTCAAATTTATTTCATTTAGGAATGACAAATATTGGTCAACATACAAACATTATTGAGATATCAAGTAGCAATAGTTCCCTAATCTTCCAATTGACTCATCTACTTCAATCAATTGGGATGGAATTCTTGCAAGTGTCATTCAAGATTTTTTTGCTAGGTCAACATACATACATTATTGAGATATCAAGTAGCAACAATTCACTTGATCTTCCAATTGACTTATCCACTTCAATCAATTGGGATGAAATTCTTGCAAGTGTCATTCAAGATTTTTCTCACATTTTCATGGTCTACAATTGGTTGCCTAATAATTGTAGTTCTTTTTCTTTTTTGCATCAATTGCTTCTATGATGCTATTAAAAAATATATTCTCTCGCTTACTAATAGTCAAGGTTCTATGTGAATGGTGGTATTCATTTTCCTTGGATTGTGTTAGAAAAATGGATCTAAAATGTAATTTCATTTCTTCCTATACTTCCTTCTACCACATACTTTCATTTCTTTCTATACTTTTCACTTTCCAAATAAAACCATCAATGCAATTATTATAAGTGTTCTAGCTTTTTTATTGACTGTGTAGGAACAAATAAATGAACAACATAAACTTCTTTGTGCAAGATTTTTTCATAGAAGACATTGAATCATAGACTACAAAAGCTTCATAATTGAAATTGTTAGAATCAACTCACAAAAAAGCTTCCATTTGTTGCAAACATTTGCAAATCAAATATCTTATTTATGTATTTGAAACTCCTACTACAAACTTATATAAACACTACAAAGTATACTTAGCTTTATTACTTAAATATACTTCTCTATTAATGTACCCATTGCACCCCTCCCATGTTTCCACCACCATCGCAAAGTTTCCCTTCTTTAACTATTCTTAAACATCAAACAATTTAACACTCAAAAATATTTTTTTGGCAAATACATGAAATAAAACAGTTACTTATCTTTTTTCAAAAATAGAAAATGTGAATACCTTGTTGAAAACCAACTGTAGTAACATATGAATAAACCCATACAACACCGATCCTAAAATAGTGTGGAAAATTCTCTATTTATATTCCCCACTTTTAACTCCTCGAGGCCCTTTGCCCTTTGCTTGGATGCCGAGTAAAACTATTCAAAATTAATAGTGATGTGAAGGCCAACTGCATTGCGCAAAGAAGGGTGAATGTGGAGACAGGCAAGTAGTAATATCCCAACGAGTAGAGAAAGTTATCGATCGCCACCAAAACACCCAATATTGTACAGATGCTCAAATACTTTATTTTGAGAGAGTGGGTGGGCAAAGAGGAATACTATGTTGGTCCATTTAAGAGCAGTGGGATAATTAGCAATGGAGAGCATAATATCTACCCAATAGTGGCCTAGTTGATCTTCCCCCCACACTTGTAATTACAGAGCTTCTTGATGATATAGAAATGCAATTTTTGCTCACTCTAAAGTCATAGGAGAAGATTGAGCAGCCTCTCTCTATACATCCCCCATTGCTCTATGTCACGCCCATGGTAATTTGCTAGCTGTCATGCTTGTGCAACATAAGAAAATCTTCAATACAAAAAAAATAATAAAGCCCCAAAATATATGATAAAGTGTAGGTCATGGATATCAAAACTGAAGCCCAAAATAAAACAAGTTCAGTGGAAATCATTCTTTCCCAAAGAGAGCCACAAAGAGGAAGGTTAAGAAATTAGAGACTTGCAGGTCAACTAAGATAAACTATAGGTAATGGTAATCGAAGCCAATGACCAAAAGAAAAGAATTCAAGTGACAATTTGGGGCATGTAGGCCAGAGAAGATGGATTTGTCTAGTGTGTAGTCTGCTACAATTGTATTGAATATGGATTTATTTGTACATTATGAAACCTATTTATAGACATTGTTGGCAGGAAGATATTCTAGGCGGTGATGAAGTTGATAGGTAATGCATTAAAAGTAAATAAAATATGTTAGAAGAGATCCAACCAAATCAAATATTTATGGCAAGAATGCATATGCATTTACTAAGACAACTCACAATCCCACAATCTGTAAATTGATTTTGCATTTACTATACTGCATTGAATATTATTTTGTTTTGTCCATCATTTTGTCCAATGTAATAAATTATAGAACAACAAACAACCTAAAAAAATATTTTACAGGTTGTTGTTTTTGGGGTGAGACAGGTTTACAACCGAAACCTCCCACTTATTTTAAAACTGTTTTTACCATCTTAACAAAAAATTATAGGCTAATAGAATATATTTTTTGCCTTGTTCCAATCAGGAAGTTGTCTCAAATCACCAGCCCTATCTCACGTTAGTAAAATTTTCCAGAAAACTTGTATTTGATTTGGGAGGTGTCTCTATAATGATGAATTATCTTCATCCAATTTCTAATTTTCTAGTGTGAATGACATGTTGAAATGAGTGAATATTGGAAAAAAGTGCATGAGTCATTTAAAGATAAATTGTTGGAAGAAAGTGCATGAGTGCATTTTAAGATAAAATCTAATATCTTTGTTGTAAATGCATATCAATATGGGTCAACCTAATTCACTACTGGTAGCTTGAATAGTTATCTTTGTAGTAAATATAGTATTAAGATGATAGATTTGATTCATTGTTGGCTAACATTTATCATACGAGATGGTGTAAATGAATGTTCGTACTTGTTGTTAGTCATTTGCATCCATTTCCTTGATCACTCCATAGGTTGTCTATAAATGGACTTCAATAGAATAACAAAGAAAATAGTCGCTAAAGATCATTTATGGTACAACACTTAGAAGTACAACACATGATTGGAGAGCAATAGTTAGTTTGTTTCAAATTATAATAAAATGCATAAATGCCTGAGCATTTTGAGGTAATAGATAATTAATCCAGTAAATGTCATTTAAATATCTAAAGAATCTTAAAAATGACATGAACTAGCTCTATTAAGTCTCACAACAAGCTCTTGTAAATCCTTAGGTCTTTTCGAACAATCTAAATAGTTGTTGGTTTCATTGATTTCAACTCAAATTTTCAGTAATTGAAATGTTGCTACTCTTGTTTGAATAATAGAATGAGCTACATTTTTTTTACTTTGAAAAACGAATCCATTTTTACTCTTATGTTTTTTCAAAGATTGTTGTGAGCTATATAGTTCAACATGATATCTTGTGAAAGTTAGCTACGAACAATAACCAACTTGTAAACATATGTAAGAAGTTGAGATTATATCCCCACTTTGTAGGTGGAAAAGACTCGAGAATATTGAAGCTGCAGAGATAATTGTCATCCACACAGGTTTGTTGCTTCAAACTAATATTCATATACATCTTCACGTAAATTAGTGTAGCCCATTATTAATGCTTGTTCATTTTATAATTTTTTAATGTATACTTTGGCAGATCTCAAAAATAAGAATCAATGGCTTAAGTTAGTTTCCAAAGGTTTAGGCTCTTGTAATTATATTCAATGGAAATGAATGCTTTATTCCAAAAATTTTGGAGACAATGTTCAAATTGAAAGTTCTTGCCATTATCAACCAAAATTTCATTTGCACAAAGCTTGATGGCATGTCAGCCCATCAAGCCCTTGGTTCCTTGACAAAGTTGAAGAACCTTAAGCTTGAAAAATTGAATGTCCCTCCTCTTCAAGATCATTTCCAATATTTTAAAGAAAGTCTCAAGAAGTTATCATTGTATTTATGTAGTGGTGATAAAGAAGAATTAAACATAGAAGTGTGTTCAGAGCTACGTACAATTGAAGAGATTAATATTGACTATTGTATGGATGTCAAGAAATTATTTGTTGGAATTTTTTATTTAACTTCCCTAAAGAAAATGACCATCACAGATTGCTCAATGATGCTCATAATTCAATAGAATAAACTATTATATTCACACACCACCACAGACAACCATAAATTATCAAATATCATCTTCCTCATGCACATGATTAACGAGTGGAAACTATATTATTTTTGCATCTTCAGCTCTAGCATGTGTAGGTCAAGTTGCAACTTGGTTTTTCGTAATAATAAAATAATAATCAACTCAACTTAGAGAAGTTAATGTTGCCAAAACTAATAGATGACGAAAATTAACAACAAGGGAAATATTGCAAGAAATGGGTCAGGGAGAGATTGTGCATAGGAAATGGAAATAAATATGCACATCTAATCCACACTTCGGAGAGGGGACATCTACAATTGATACAATGCAAGTAACTCTTAAGAAACATGACAACTTGAGGGTAACCCTGCAACAACACACAATGGATCTAAAATTTAAGAAAAAAAAAATTGGCATCATTGTATTTCAAAATCATTTTCCAAAATTAATTATGTTTTGGCAGGATTCAATGGTATTTGCATAGTGATCATGCCTCTAACTAATAATAATAACTACCCCTTTTCATCCTAATATTGACATTTTTTTACGTTTTAATAGAATTTTTCATTCACATTAGATCTCTATATGAATAATAACCTAAATGACATTACCTTGTATTCACATTTTATCAAACTTCATTTTAGGATCTACCATTCCAATTTCCAACTTCATCCATGCTTTGTGTGGCTTTAGCGTGATGGTCATATGGTTTTTTGGTAAATTAGAAATAAATTAATTAAAATGCATTATATTCACAATTTCTTCGGGTAAACAAATGTCCTAATTAAAAAAATGAAATCTACATAATAATAATTCTTAGTCTTTTACAAGCAAAACAATACAATTTTATTAATTATAGGGTGTATCATGTTGGAAATTAGTGTTCACATGAGTGTTTAGGTTAGCATGATTAATAGAGTTATGTATGTTAATATTAAGTTGTTAAGAAACAACTTAATATTATATTATAGTGATGCAGGAGCATCTTGGGTGAAGAACAATCCACATCACCCCAAAAACAATTAGACATTGATTTTAGATTTTTGGTTTGTGTTTGATTTTCAAAGCTCAAATCATTTTGGTCTCAATGGTCATTTGGAGCCAAATTGAGTGACATTATTGTCAATTACATTTAAAAAAATATCATTTATTAATTTATAATTTCAATCTAACATTTTAATGTCAGCATCATCCAACCGAAGGATCGACTAACCTTGAAAATGAAGAGTCTTAATATTTAGGAAGGACAAAAAATTTAAAGCATAATAAAATCCTACGTAGAAGCTAAGGGGTTGATTGGTGATTAAAATGAAAGTTGGAGATGAAAGGGAAGATTGCAGGAAAATGAAGAGGCAAAGAATTAAAAGTTAAAAAGTGAATGTAAAATGGAAAAAGAAGGGGGCTCGACTTGCTAGTAATGAATAGAAGATGCACAAGGGTCTTAAGACAAGGTAGAGGACGATGGGGCTACTACACCATGTTTAAATCATTTTAAAAAAAAATAATCTTAAGATAACAAATATCAAGGGATAGGTGCACTAATTTGGAGTGAGGTTGCATACAAAAATTAGCTATATCATTTGGAAAAGGTTGTACATGGGAGAAAAGAACAACTATGCTAGGATAAAGAGAGGGTGGCACTGAAAGCTATAGTTTAGCTATTCAAATCAATATATAGGCTTCGCTCATTTGTGAAATGGTTATTTCACTTGAAAATAAAATAGAGAATGAATGGGGTGCATACTAAAATTGGTAAAAGAGGTTGTGTAAAGATTTGGGGAAGTAAATGCTTGAAAGAGGGAACACCTACACGAAGAAGAAGATAGGTGCAAAAATAATATGTGAGGGTTGCGTAGAAGAGAAAACATAGCAGATAAAAATTAGCTTCAAAGGAAAGATTTGGGAGGAATGCTGGTGAAATAAGAAGTGATAGGAAATGAGAAGGAATAGAGGAATTGATTAGATTTTTAGCTTGTTTTTAGTTGCATATTTTGATGTAAATTTTTGTATTGGAACAATTAAATAAATTGTGGCTTGTGGTTTAAAGATTATTTGGTTAACTTTATCATTGAAATCTTTTGGAAGATTTGTTAATTGAGCTATGTATGCTCTCAGCCTGATAAGGTTCAAAGTTTTTTTTTTGCATCATTTGGTATCAGAGCCACAAGATCTTGAGAGTGGAGAGAATCCACAAGGATTGTGGGTGAAGAATTTTTAGAGAGTGAAGAAGCCCCAAGAGTGTGCCATAATTGTTTTACAAAATGTTTTGGAGACATGGAAAGAGTTTTTAGATGAAGAAGGAATATTTGAAGCCACAAAATGTGAAACAAGAATTCATTTGAATGAGTAATTTGTTCCAAATTGTGTGCAAGTTTGGTGGAAAATGTTGTAAAGTGATGGTGGAAAATGATAGTGGAGATAATTTGGTTGTGTTGGAAATGGTTAAGAAGTTGATCTTGAAGAGGATGAAGCACCCTAAGCCATACTACATCTCTTGGTTGCATGGAGGTCATCAAATTTGGGTAAGTGAACAAAGCATTGTGAATTTTTACATTGGAAGATATAAAGATGAAATTGTATGTGATATAGTACCCATGGATGTTTTTCGCGTTTTCTAGGGTCAACCTTGGATTTGGGATAAATAAGCTATACATAATGGCAGCAATAACACTTGTAGCGTAATCAAGGATGGGAAAGAATATGTGTTGAATCTATTGCAAGATAAACAAGAGGAAGTGATAAAAGAAATTACAACAGTAAAGAGTGTTTGAAAGAATAAATTAACATCAAAGTTGTAATAGGTAAGAAAAAAGTAGCTAAGAATCCAAGTTTGAAGGATATTGCAACAAATATAAAGAATGAAGAAAAAGAAGAGGAGATCTTTGTGCAAAAGGATCAAGATGAAAGATAAGACATTGCAAAGGATGAAATTTTTTGTAGCCCTTTGATAGAAGGGGCATGGAAGGAAGAAAATTTGGGGGCAACCCACACAAGTGGAGAAGATTCTAAGTCACAGGTTTGAACAATGGCATGTGAGTGGAGTGAGTTGTGTGAAATGGAAGTAAGGCATTTGCAAGCTGAAATAGTGAGCACGAATGGTCCCAAATTTGATGATGAGGTTGAGGATAACAAAGATGAAATGTTTTTGAGAGAAGAAATGAGAAGAATCCAAAGTTATTTGGATGGTGAAATGGAGAAGAAGAAATTGGTGGCACAAGAAGGACCATTGGGGATATGTGATTTTCATAATTCTTTTTATGATTTGTTTGCGGGCAAGAAAGAAGTTGCAACTGTGATTCAAGAAGAAGAAAGAGAAAAAGTAATTTTTCCCTTGGAGTACATGTTGATGAAGGTGGATGCTAATGGAGAAAGAATATCAGCAGGGAGGCTTGAAGAAATCCTTGTTCAAAAGGATGAAGAAGAGAAGAGTGAAGTGGAAGAAGCATGCCTTGTTGGAAGCATGGAAAAAGAGAGCAACCCAAAAGTTGCAACAGTGTATGAGGAGCAAAATGAAGTTATAAGTCTTGTAGAAGAGAGAAATGTTGCAACAAAGGTAAACTTTGATTGTTGTAATTGTTTTTTTTTTTTTAAAAAAGGGGTAAAAACTTTATTGAAAATCAAGAAAGAGCATTACATAAACCCAAAGGGCTAGAGCCCCAAGAACCAACAAGAAACAACCAAACAAAGAAAGAACCAACATCAACCTAAGCCATAACTAGTTTTATCTTCGGAAAGAATCCTCTCCAAGTCACGACGGAGCTCAGGGGAGATCTGCGCCAACTCATCAACCTTCCAACCATCTAAATACTCAGAAGCCCACTTGGCCAAACAATTTTCCGCCCTATTCCACTCCCTCAGAATATGGATGAAAGACACCATCTCCATCAAAGAGCTAATTTGTAGGACTTGTTGCACCATCTTAGCCAGTTGCCAGCTAATATCAGACACTTTCTATTCATTGATCAAATTAACCAAAACTTGTGAATCATTCACAAATAACCTTGCACCACCCCAAAGCATAAGCTCTTTCCAAAGCGTAGAGGATCACCAAACCTTCCATAAGGTTGACAATTTGCATCCCTTCATGAGTAGAAATTAAGAAAATCACAGAGCCCGAACAATCCCTACCAACACCACCAATCCTAGTAGGCCTAGGATTGCCTCTTGAGGAGCCATCGGTGTTGATCTTCAAAATGCCAAACGGAGGGAGCAGCCATCTTCCCACCCTCTGAACTTGCTTTTTCACCCTCCATCCATGCCTGACACAAGTAAATACCAAAGAAAAACCTTGAATCCCCAGTCTATCCACCATCTCAGTATCCCATTTCTCCAAAGGGAACGCCACTTCACACTTAGCCTCCACTGTCTCCCGAATCATACCCAAAATTCTTTGCCAAACTTGTTGTAATAACATCTTTTCACCCCAAAAAATTCTACGATTCTATTCCAGCCAGATCTGCCATTGAACGAAGGTTGGCCCAACATACCACACATCCTGCAAGAAAGAGGCCAAGGCAGGAGGCCTACCCAAGCTACTCCAAAAATCCACCAGGGAGGACGCATGAACACATGGGCTTTTCCAAACACCCCACCAAGAGTTCCAGAGTTGTAGAGCAAAGGGACAATGAAAAAAAAATGAGAAGAATCCTCCTCCCCAACTTCACACAAAACACAGATAGAAGGGTCCTGGAACCCCCTCTTCCTAATATTATCCCAAGTCGAGCATCTATTCCACACTAGAGTCCAAATAAAGCAATTTCACTTTGCCCAAGAAAACTTGTTCCACACATTATTCCACCAGTGAACCTCCACAACATCCAACCTATGGGATAATAACCCCTGGTATCCAGAAGAGATAGAATAGACACCCTTAGGATTAGGAGACCAAGCCAAAACATCCCCATCCTGGAGAGAACTACAACGTCTACTAACAAGGATATTCTAAAGCTCAACAAACTCCTCCTCCATACTAGCAACAGCCCACTCCATAGGGTTCTTCCATCTCGCCACCTCCAATTGACCACGAGACAAAAAAGATTTAAAGTCACTCACCCTCGACCAACCACCCTCAAGGAACCTCTGGTAGAGATTCAACAAATTAGGAAACTAAGAAATAATGGGAGGAAAGCCATCCCAAGAATCAGACCAAAAATGCACATTTGTCCCTCTTTTGCATATCCAAAATAAGCCATCCTTGATGAGCTCAGGCCCTTTCTTAAGCGTACCCCAAATCACCGAACCTTTCCCTACAAGGGGATAACGAGGAATATCCATCCCACGGATATTGGGGAAATACTTATGAGATAAAATCCTTGCCCAAATCTGATCCTGTTCCACACACCACCGCCAATATAATTTAGCATCCAACACCAACCCAGACACAGATGACAGCCTTAATCCAAGACCACCAAACTACTTTGGGCTACAAACAACATCCCATTCGATAGGGCTCCATTTAGCATTAATCAAACTACCAACCCATAAAAATTATCTTGCTAAGGAATCCAATTCCTTAACAAAACCCATTGGAGCCACCTAAATCATACACCGATAGATGGGAAGAGCATGCACCACAAACCTGAGAAGCTGAACATGACCAACAAAAGATAGCCATCAGTGGGTTCAATGATTAACTTTTACACAAAATTTGTCCAAAATATTCTGCCAAGAACCCCTAGGCAGCCTTCCCACATAAATAGGAATACCAAGGTAGGTCAAAGGGAGAGTCCCAATCTAAAATCTCAAAATATGAGCAATCCTCCTTTGAATGGGCTCTGGAGTGTTGAAGAAGAAGAAGATGGAGTACTTATCCTCATTAATCAATTGGCCCGAAGCAACAAGATAAACATCCAACACCTTGCACAAATTTGAAGCTTCCCTAATAGTAGCCAAACCCATTAAAGCAGTGTCATCCACAAACTGTAAATGAAACTACGGACGAAAACCCCCTCCCCACCTCCATCCCTGAATGAGACCCAACTCCACAGTCCTTCTCAACAAGCAACCAAGACCTTCAACAAGAAGAAGAAATAAGTAAGGGGAGAGGGGGTCTCCCTACCGCAAACCTTGAGAGGCACCAAAAAGGTCAGAATGCTCACCATTGATAAGCACAAAGAAGGAGACCGAGGTAACACAACTCATAACCCATTGAATCCAATCTTCCTCAAAACCAAAAGCACCAAGCACCTTCCGAAGGAAGGACCACCAAACTCTGTCATAAGCCTTAGCCATATCCAACTTAATGAACATCACCTTATCTTTGGAGATAGCCATAGAGTGAATGGTCTTAGTTGCAATAACAACCCCATCTAGAATTTGCCTACCTGCCACAAAACCACTTTGTTCCTCAGAGATCAACACTTTAAGCCACTTTTTCAACCTATCAACAATCAATTTAGAGATAATTTTATAAATCACATTGCAAAGTGAAATAGGGCGAAATTGACTTAACCTATCTACACCATCACACTTGGGGATGATAGCAAGGAAGGTAGAATTCAGAGCACATAACATTTTCTTATTCTTCTATGACTCTTGAACAACTACCAATAAATCCAACTTGATAATATCCCAAAATTCTTGAAAGAATTCAATCGGAAAGCCATCAGGACTAGGAGCTTTCCCCTTTTTCATCTGGAACACAATCCCCTCCAACTCTTCCAATGAAATGTCACCCATAAGATGCTCCTTCATCTCCCTAGAGACCAAGGGAGGAATACAAGAAAGAACCTGAGCTTCCTCAGGCGACCCCCCTGCGAGTCCTCCCTGAATAGGGAAGCAAAAAACTGCACAACTTCACTTGATATTTCCTGAAAAGAGGAAAGGTGCTCCCCCCTATCAATCACAAGAACTAGAATAACATTGCCATGTCTCCTAGCTTTCACCGAATTGAAAATAAAAGTAGTATTCTTATCTCCTTCATGTAGCCACTCGATTTGAGCCTTTTGTTTCCAAAAAACTTCCTCCCGCAACTCACACTCCTCCAACACCTTCAAGGCCCTAGCCTCCTCCCGAAGAAAATCCTTAGTCACCCCATCCTTTGTGATCATCCTCGTAATACTATCCAACTCAGCCTAAGCAACACTCTTATCATGGAAAATGTTTCCAAAGCACCAACGATTCCAATGTTTAAGCTGGTACTTGAAAAATTGCAATAACGTAGCAAAAGTATACATTGTCGTACCAAAAGGAGGTCTACCATTCCTCCACCAGTCAGCAACACGAATGTGCAAAGATAGGTCACGCAACCACATAAGCTAAAACTTGAAAGAAGGGGATTGGGGCTTATGAGCTGAATTAAGGGAAAGCTTGATAGGCCAATGATCTGAGCCCCTCCAATCTAGAATTTTAGAGCTAGAGGACCACAAACCACCAACCTAGTAATAGGAAACCAAAAAATGATCCAGACGCTCTGCAATGCAACTCTCCCCAACCCTTCGATTGTTCCAAGTAAACTGGCCATTGGAGGGCTTGGTGTCAACAAGGTTTAAAGCCAAGATATTATCTTGAAGAAGCAGCACAGAAGACTCCAATCTAGCAATACCACCCAGCTTCTCAGCAAGCTCAGAGATAGCATTAAAATCCCCAGTCATAATCCATGGATAATAAGGAGCCATACTTCAAACAAACCTGATATGGGCCTACAAAAGATACTTCCCCTGAATCTCTATAGGCGCATAGATATTCGAGAAGAGAATAGACTCCCCTATCTCAGAACAAGAAGCAATCATAGATAAAGAAGACTTAAAGGACATCCACCAAAGAGGCGAACCTTCTGAGGGTTCCATAGACAAGCCACGCCCCCAGCAGATCCATGAGCCCCAATATACTGGCACTCACAACTCCCCCACAACTTAAGCACCAACCCCAACATACACTCAATAGATAACTTGGTCTCTTGTAGGAAAACACAAACAATTTTTTATCTAGGGCCACTGTTCAAGCCCCTTAAATTCCAAGATAAAACAATCATTTCAAGGGGTTTGAAAAATGAGAATCCAGAGTTTTTACTGACCTTGACTCCACCAAAGTCTCCCCTATTATCTTAATCTTTTCCAAATCCTTCTTCCTAACAATCTTGGAGGACTTCTCCCCCACCCCTTTCTTTGGATCCTTTTGATGGAGACCCAAAAGAGAAGGAGATTTGCTATTCTTAACCATTTCAAAACCTACTTTCACCACAAGAGGAGATCCATCCCCCACATCCTTCTTCCCTTCTGCAATAGGGACTGACTCCATTTGAACTTCTAGTTGAAGTTTAGTGTCCATTTGCAAAGTGCCTGCATCCTACATATCCTAAGTAGCTTCCAACAAAAGACCCTCCTGCCCTAAAACCAAAGCACCCTGATTCAGATTCACTAATCCCATATTCACTTCCTGCTGGCTGAGATCATCAAGAATTTCAAATCTATTAAAAGTATCTTCATCCTGTCTCTCCATCAAGGTTCTCTTCTGACCTCATTTCTTGTTACGAGTCTTGATAGGAACAAAACCATCCGCACTAACCACATCACCCAGAATGGGATCCTTCCCCTTGTCAACCCTAAGAGGGTTGCAAGGGGGTAGAGAAGACTGGGGTTTTGTAGGCCTAGCCCTTGGACATTAATGAAGCAGGTGTCCATATTCATGACAGAGACAACAACAAAAAGGAAG
Source organism: Sequoia sempervirens (assembly GCA_007258455.2). Taxonomy (NCBI): domain Eukaryota; kingdom Viridiplantae; phylum Streptophyta; class Pinopsida; order Cupressales; family Cupressaceae; genus Sequoia; species Sequoia sempervirens. The sequence goes on from VDFB02265924.1 coordinate 268,104, forward strand.
AGTCTCATAGTCCAATTGCAACACCCAAGAATAAGGATCCACATACATATCCACAGAATCTGGTATTGGCTTACTTAAATCAATTTCAACACAAATGCAAGCAAAATTCATCACCTTTTTAACCTGAGTCTATTGTGCAGAGCCAACCGGCTTTCCAAGCATCGAGGCCAATAGGTGCAGAACATCATCCCACAAACATTCCATAGGAAAACGAGGGAGCCAAATCCACACCAAAACGCGAGTTGGAATTTCCTCAAAAGGATCAAAACCCACATGCCAAGGTTTAATAAACAACCCAATCTAGTTATGAAAATAGGGGCCTCCTTCAAAGACCCTAATACGATCTGCCATGCAATTAAAAGTTACCAGGAAATAGTTATTTTCCAACAACATGATCTCTATCTTGCCCTCCGACATCCAAGTCCGTTGAGCCCATGACTCCAGAAACTGGAGCGAGACAGCATCCCCATAAACTTGCACAATAAAGAGTGACCCAAATAATAATCAATGTCTTCCATAGTCATCTCCAATGGGATAACGAACTTCGGTTTCTCTTTACAACATTCTAGACACCCATTGATCTTCGTAATGCAGGAACCACCAGAGGGTCCCATTCTACCAACTCCCAATTAAGGAGAAAACAAATTATTGTCAAAGATCTTCGCATCTTGGGAAGACAATTTAGCACCAACCACAAAGCAAAAGTCCATTGTGGGAAAAACCCCAGATGATTCGCCAAGAGCCATTAAAACTGAAGGGCTCAAGATGGGCATACAAACCAGATCTCCATGGTAGGAATTGGGGACAACAACCCCACTCACCAAACATACCCTACACACCCAAAACTAAAGCACCTAACACACACCCCAAATGGATGCACAAAAAAAAAGGGCGCAAGAGGCCACCCACACGCCTCAAAATAAAGACCCAAGCAACAAGTTAAAGGCTAGGCTCGCAGCCAGGCACTGCCAACACCGACGTAGCCCCACCACTGGGACCTGGGTGAAACAGAAAGAGCAGAAATAGTATACAAACCCCCAAAGAAAGATAAATGGCCCCCATGTGGCACCCTAAAATCTAGCAGATGCCCACCCTCCCAACATAGAACCCGTAGAGCCTTAGAACGGGCTAGGGAATGATGCCCTAGCTCGACACGCGAGCACTAGGTTCACATCCTTTTCACTATTAAATCTTGATTGTTGTAATTGTGAAGAATGTGTTAATTTGAATTCATTTGAGTTTGAGAAAATAAAAAGTATAGAGATATTGTGGGTTGAGCTGCAACCTAAGAAAAGCCATTATGTTGGTATGGCAAGAAGAGAGGTTGAAGAGAAATATGCTAGTGAAGAAAATTGGTTGGTGGAAATCTTTAATTTTCATAATTTTGATACTGATATGTTTGCAAATTTAGTGATGAATGAACATTGGTCAATATATTTATGGAGGAGGACGGATTGTAGTGGGTTAATTCCCACGAAGGTGGAAGATAACAATGGAGTTTGGAGGAGGTGGTCGGGTAATGGTGGGTTGGATCCCACAAAGGAGAAGAGGATAGGAGAAAATATTAGGAGGAGGACGGTTCATGGTGGACATGAATCCACGAGAGGAAAGGGGAAGAGAGTGCAAAATTGTTGGGGAATGATGGAGAATGTTCCAACAAGATGCTAGAAGAGGAGGAAAAAGAAATAATTTGTAGGTATCAGTTTTAGTGTGGGAGCATGTTGCAAGTTGTTCGCAACTTGGAAGAGTAGTTCAACTATTCAGCTCCATTTTTGTGAGCCTATGCTCACAAACTTTCTACTCGGCATGTCTAATGTAAGAGAATCTTGGGTGAAGAGAAATCCACATCACCCAAAAAATAATTCAACATTGATTTTAGATTTTTGGTTTGTGTGTGGTTTTCAGAGCTCAAATCATTTCGGTCTTAGTGGCCATTTGGAGATGCTACACCCTTAATATTAGTGTACATCGGGTTATGAATAGTCAGCTTGTGGCTATCTTAACTCTCTATTAAGTCATATTATCATTAGTATACTTTTATTTAGTTGTTTAGGTCGGCCTAAGACTTATATAGGTGTGTCTAAGTCGGCCTAGGTGATATCCTAGGCATAAATAGGTATATATAGGAGGTTGTGAGTCTTATTTCATCATCAAGTTGTGAAGTGTGTTCTCATTAGAGATATTTGGAGGTTTTCCCCCTTGAAGTGGCTTGTTATTCTAGGTTATTATCAAGTATTTTCAGCATATTTCATATCATATTCTTCTATTGTGCAAGTTATTTCATAACAAGTGGTATCAAAGCATGATCTTGGCATCGTAGAGGGAAGGTTTTTCTCAATTTTGGAGGCGATTTTGGGAAGAGCATATCTTTCATATTTTGGAGGATTTTTTTCTTATTTTTAAAGGGTTTTGGAAGAACATATTTAAGAAGCTATAGTCCAGATTTCAGAAGAATTGGAGCAGAATTAAGCGAATTATTGCAGAATTGGGGTTTCTACAATATTTATTTGGAATTTGCATATCTCTCACATCTTGTTGAATTGGAGTCTAATTTTTATTGGGTTTTTGAAGACATACTAAAGGAAACTACAGAAAAAAAATTAGAGAATTTAAGTTTAATTTGTGTGATTTATTTCAAAATTAGTGATTTCCATCATGATGGGGCTTGCAACAAGGGGCAAAAAGAATGTTGTCACTCCAGGGAAGACTCTTGATAAGGATGGGGTAACAATAGAGGATATTACTCCTAATGAGGAAGTAAATAACGTCAAGGAAGACATTTCCTCAATTAAGATGGATATGTGTGACCTAAGAGGAGATATATCGGACATGCGAAGCATGTTAAGCACCTACATGACTGAATCAAGAAAGGAGTTCTCAAGCGACCAAGGTGAAAATTCTAGGTCGGCTACCATTGACACAAGCTTTAGTACTCCTATGGGATCTAGGAATTTATTTCCAAAGGTGGATATGCGCAAGTTCGATGGAAAGGATCCTCTAACATGGATAAACCAAATGGAGATTTTTTTTTAAGTACACCAAATCCCAAATGGACAAAAGGTCACGATGGCTTCCCTATATCTAGAACCAGATCAATTCATTTGGTATCGTTGGATTTGCACTCATCGAAGGAAAAAGGGGTTGACTGTCTCATGGTCAATTTTTACAAAGGAACTCCAAGCACAATATAGCAATAGTGTGATAGACAACTTCTTCAGCCAGCTAGCTAAACTTGAACAAATAGGATCAGTTAAGGATTATATTCAGCAATTCCAAAATCTATCCTTAAGAGTGGATACAATTATAGAGGAAAAATTGAATGACTTATTCTTGGGTGGTCTCAAGGATCACATTCAACATGAGGTACACATGTTTAGCCCTAGCTCCATAAATGAGTCTTTTATCTTAGCACAAAGGGTAGAGGAGAAGTATTTGATTCCTAAGAAGCAAGGGGCTAATGTGAAAAGAGAGAGGATATTCAACACAACCTACTAAGTTGACTCCATAGCAAATTGAGGAGAAAAGAGCAAAAGGGTTGTGTTTCAATTGTGATAGCAAATACAGTCAAGGACATAAATGCAGTGAAAAGAAATTGTTCTATATTGAAGGTCCAAGTGAGGAAGAAGACGAGGAACCCATACTAGAGGATGAAAGGGAGTCAAATGAGGAATCACATGATTCTCAACCAATCATTTCTTGTCATGCACTCTCAGGTTTCAGTGCTCCACCAATCATTTCAATCAGAAGGAAGGCTAGTAGAGCTAAGGGGGTTGAAGGCAAAATCCCCACAAATGGCAAGCTCTCATCAAATGCAAAAGTTGCTTAAGAAAGGAGTGGATGGATTTGTGGCCCAACTATGTTCATTAGAAGTCTCTCAATCTATTGATTCTACTCATCCAGATTTGCAAGCTATAATTGATCGTCACTCAGTTGTTCTTGGAGATATGCCTAAAGGACTTCCTCCTAAGAGGGATCATGATCATGCCATACAGTTAGTCCCAGGGAACCAGCCACAGAACATTAGGCCTTACAAGTATCCACACATACAAAAGAGTGAGATAGAAAAAATTGTTGAAGAGATGCTTGAGGCAGGAATTATCAGGCATAGCCAAAGTGATTACTCCTCTCCTATGGTGATGGTACATAAGAAAGATGATATTTGGCGCATGTGTCCAAATTATAGAGTGCTCAACATGTACACCATTAAAGATAAGTTTCCTATTCCAATCATTGATGATTTGCTAGATGAATTGAATGGAGCTATGTATTTTACCAAGTTAGATCTTAGATATGGTTATCACCAAATTCAGATTAAGGAGGAAGATATTTGTAAGACAACATTTCAGACTCATGAGGGTCATTATGAATTTTTGGTGATACCATTTGGTCTTACCAATGCACCATCTACATTCCAAAGTTTGATGAATTCCATTTTTAAGAAGTTCTTGAGAAAGTTTGTGTTATTATTCTTTAATGATATATTGATTTATAGCAAGACTTGGGAAGAACATTTACAACATGTGGACCAAACATTACAAATACTTGAAGATCATACACTCTATGCTAAGCCATCCAAGTGCGCTTTTGGTCTTACAGAGGTGGATTATTTGGGACACATAGTTTCACATGAAGGAGTACAGGTGGACCCTAACAAAATTAAGGCTATAATGGAATGGCCTATTCCAAAAACCATTAAGAAACTGAGGGGTTTCTTGGGATTGACAGGGTACTATAGAAGATTTGTGAAGAATTATGGTCGTATAGCAACACCTCTCACCACTCTATTGAAGAAGGATTATTTTCATTGGAATGAGTCTGCCAATACAACATTTGAGAGATTGAAGGAGGCTATGTGTACAACTCCAGTGCTTGCCACTCCTGACTTTACCAAGGAATTCATTGTGGAATGTGATGCTTCTGGAAATGGGATAGGAGCAGTGCTCATGCAAGAAGGTCGACCAATTGCTTTTGAGAGTCGTCAATTAAAAGGTACGAATCGGCTAAAACCTATTTATGAGAAGGAAATGCTAGCAATCCTCCATGTAGTGAAATAATGGAGGCCTTATCTATTGGGTAGAAACTTCAAGGTTAAGATAGATCATGATAGCCTAAAATATTTTTTGGAACAAAGACTATCTTGTAAAGAGCAACAAAAATGGGTCACTAAGATGTTAGGATATGACTTTGAGATTGTATATAAGAAGGGGAAAGAAAGTACTGTCGCAGATGCATTTTCAAGAAAGGATGAGAAAGATGAAACCTTATTGTGTTCCCTTTCAATGTTACAAGAAAATTGGGTGGAGGAAGCCAGAGCAGAGTGGAAAAATGATGTTGCGACAAGTAATCTCATCAAACAATTAAAAAGTGATCCTAGTAGTTCAGATAAGTTTTGTTGGAAGGGAGATACTCTTTGGTATAAAGAGAGTTTGTATCTCTGCAAGAATTCCACTCTTAAACACAAGATTCTCACAGAGTTGCATGAGTCTCCAATGGGTGGTCATTCAGGATTTTTGAAGACATCATCGAGTCAAGCAAGACTTTTTTTGGGAAGGGCTAAAGGGTGATGTTCAAAAATTTGTGGCTGAATGTTTGGTTTGTCAAAGGCATAAGGGGGAGACAATTAAGGCACCAGGTCTCTTGCAACCCTTATCTATTCCTAGCCAGCATTGGGAAGAGGTATCCATGGACTTCATCACAGGGCTTCCCAAATCTAAAGGTCATAATTTCATCATGGTGGTAGTTGATCGCCTAACTAAATATGCACATTTCATTGCATTATCACATCCTTTTACAACAAGTGCAGTGGAAAAAGCTTTTTTGGAGAATATCCAAAAGCTAAATGGTACACCTAAGGTTATTGTTAGTGATTGTGATCCTATCTTCACTAGTCACTTTTGGAAAGATTTATTCTCATGTTTGGGTACTCAAATGGCTCATAGCTCTTCATATCACCCTCAATCAAATGGGAAAACTGAGGTTGTTAATAAGTGTTTGGAAGGATATCTACGTTGTTTCACTTCAGAGAAACAATCTTAGTGGGTAGATTGGCTACCACTTGCAGAGTGGTGGTATAACACTTCTTTTCATAGCTCATCAAAAATGTCTCAATTTTTGGCACTTTATGGATATCACCCTCCTTCCATCACATCATCAATAAAGGCGTCCCCAAGAGTTCAGGTAGTAGAAGACCACTTGCTTCATCAACAACAAGTACTTTCAGGACTCAAGGAGAATTTAGCCATGGCACAAAATCGAATGAAACAACAGGCAGACCAACATCATAGTGAAAGAAGTTTTGAAGTTGGGGATTTGGTCTTCTTGAGATTGTAGCCTTATAAGAAAATCTCACTAAAACAATAAAAAAAGAATAATAAGTTGTCTCCAAGGTATTATGGTCCACACCAAATCATGCAAAAGATCGGTAGTGTTGCCTACAAGCTTGAGTTGCCTCCAACAACAAAGATGCATCCAGTTTTTCATGTTTCCTATTTGAAGAAGGTCATTGGGAATAATATTCCCACTCAAACAACACTACTAGAGCTCGATGAAGAAGGAAGAATCATTTTGGAACCAGAGTGCATTCGTCAAACACGCACAAAGAAGTTGAGGAATATAACTCTCACTGAGTATCTCATCCAATGGAAGAATTTACCAGTTGAAGATGCCACATGGGAGGATGAGGAGTTCATTCAAAAGTATCCAAACTTGATTAGCATTTAGGACAATTCTTCTTTGAAGAAGGGGGGCATGCTACGCCCTTAATATTAGTGTACATCGAGTTATGAATAGTTAGCTTGTGGCTATCTTAACCCTCTATTAAGTCATATTATCATTAGTATATTGTTATTTAGTTGTTTAGGTCGGCCTAAGACTTATATAGGTGTGTCTAAGTCGGCCAAGGTGATATCCTAGGCATAAATAGGTATATATAGGAGGTTGTGAGTCTTATTTCATCATCAAGTTGTGAAGTGTGTTCTCATTAGAGATATTTGGAGGTTTCCCCCCTTGAAGTGGCTTGTTATTCTCAATTATTATCAAGTATTTGCAACATATTTCATATCATATTCTTCTATTGTGCAAGTTATTTCATAACATGAGACAAATTGAGTGACATTATTTTCAATTACATCTAACAAAATATCATATATTAATTTGTAATTTCAATCTAACATTTTAATGTCAGCATCATCTAGCCAAAGGATTGACTAACCTTGGAAATGAAGAGTCTTAATATTTAGGAAGGACAAAAATTTCAAAACATAATAAAATCCTACGTAGATGCTAAGGGGTTGATTGGTGATTAAAATGAAAGTTGGAGATGAAAGGGAAAATTTCAGGAAAATGAAGAGACAAAGAATTAAAACTTAAAAAGTGAATGCAAAATGGAAAAAGAAGGGGGGTCGACTTGGCAGTAATGAAAAGAAGTTGCACAAGGGTCTTAAGACAAGGTAGAGGACAATGGGGCTGCTACACCATGTTTAAATCATTTAAAAAAAATAAATCTTAAGATAAAAAATATCAAGGGATAAGCACACAAATTTGGAGTGAGGCTGCATACAAAAATCAGCTATATCATTTGGAAAAAGCTGTACATGGGAGAAAAGAACAACTACGCCAAGATAAAGAGACGGTGGCACTGAAAGCTATAGTTTGGCTATTCGAACCAATATATAGGCTTTGCTCATTTGTGAAATGGTTCTTTCACTTGAAAATAAAAGAGAGAATGAATGGGGTGCATTCTAAAATTGGTAAAAGAGGCTGCGTAAAGATTTGGGGAAGTAAATGCTTGAAAGAGGGAACACCTACAGGAAGAAGAAGATAGGTGATAAAATACTATGTGAGGGTTGTGTAGAAGAGAAAACAAAGCAGATAAAAATCAGCTTCAAAGGCAAGATTTGGGAGGAATGCTAGTGAAATAAGAAGTGATAGGAAACGAGAAGGAACAGAGGAATTGATCAGATTTTTGGCTTGTTTTTAGTTGCATATTTTGATGTAAATTTTTTTATTGGAACAATTAAATAAATTGTGGCTTGTGGTTTGAAGATTATTTGGTTAACTTTATCATTGAAATCTTTTGGAAGATTTGTCAATTGAGTTGCTTATGCTCTCAGCCTGATAAGGTTGAAAGTTTTTGTTATGCATCATATAGTGAGAGTTTGTATGTATTAGAGACTTGTTTTAACAACTCATATAATTAGGATTTTTGTTTATTTGTTAGTCTTGTAATTATCTAAGGGAGTGTTTATAGGAGGTAGAACAACTTTCCTTTAATATAGGATATGAAAAGTCCTATAAATATGTAATGTCTTATTGAACGAGGAGTATGGAATAAGAACATAATATTATTTGTGTGTAGCAATGTGTAGTTTGAATTCCAATACGGTATCATAGCATAATTTATTTTGTGCCTATTTTTTTAGCGATGAGGAGAGAATAGAGGAAGTCAATATTGTGTTAGTGGAGGTGCTTTGTGAATAAGTAGAGAGTTTATGCAACCATGGTTCATGAGTGGTGGTGTTGAAAGGGCTTGTTCTTGACTAAAGGTGGCATGGATCTGTGAAAGGCCACAAATATTTTATGGTCAATCTCTTTTGCATGAACGAGCTTTTAGGATTTTGGTTTTGGTAACTAGGATTCACAATGATACAATTCCATGGTGAGAGAAAATATGGTGTTGTATAAATCTATATAACTTTGATGCCCTCTCATCCATTGATGTCACATCAAAGGAGGCAAGTATTCATGTTTTGAAAGTTGTTTAAAGTGGAATTCTTTTGATCATTGGGACGGTGGGCCCTCTCATAGGTGTAAAGCTATAAGAGAGGTCACATGGTGCTCTATAATCTAACAACCTAGTTGAGATATATTTACCATGCTAGGATACAAAGATTTCTGTAGAAAATCAAACTAAAGCTAAAATCATCTCATTTGTGCAAGAAATCCACTTGTGAAATGATGGAGATGTGGATGAATAGAGCCTTGTGGTTTATGTTTATCATTATGGACGTATTGTTGATGCCACCCATGTTGCGCCAAGGAATAATACACTATCACAAGTGGAAGATCAATACCTACTACTCGGTTGTATCATCATAGCAATATCACAATTTGACATACTATGGAAAAAACCTCCTACGTAACAAGTGAAGATCAATTATCAAAATTGGTCACCTGACTATATGCAACTATCAGTTATTTCCATCGATGGATAGTACCCTGGTCCCACTATCAAACCCTAAGCTAGAGACACCATCGTGGTAAAATTGGAGAACCAAATTCCTAGATGGAAAATGTCGTCATTCATTGCCATGGCATTCCTTAGTTCAGTAGCCCATGGAATGATAGAACATCATCCATGTCCCAATGTGCTAGAGTGATCCCACAATATTGGTTTACAATTTTTGGCCACACTAGACACTGAATTGATTTTTTTAACTAAATCTTCTCTTTCAGGCACCTATAGCAGCTAAACCATGAGGAATTTGAAGATGATGTAAACTAGTGATTTGTGACATTTTTTCTGTAGATTCTAAATATTTTTGGTGATCTATTCATAGATGATAAACAAATAACTATTGAAAAAAAATACATCCATTTTTAGTGAAAATTTAGGTTTGCAACTTGTAGGTTGTGATAGTAAAAAAGAATACTTCTAATTTCATTCTCTCATTGATTTTCACAAATACAATTAAATCAACTTCCATTTGTGCTTATTTTCACTTTTGTGAAAAAAGTTATTCAATGCACATTTTTTCTCTATTTTGTAGATTCCTATAGGATGTGCATATGAAAGAAGAGGAATACACAAACACATCTTCTTAGGTCTATTAATTTACATGGATCCCATATCCTTTTATGCCTAAATATTTACTTTTTATGTGTGGTTGTGATTGGTCATATACTTCAAAATACATGTTCATTTTAGCAACACCCATGCCAATTCTTGGTTAGTTTTAAGCCTATTTTGATGGTATGTCTTAATGTACAATTACATATTGACAAATGACACTCTTGTGCAAAGTCAAGCTCATTCTTGATCTTTCATCCATCCCATCTACACATACTTCCACACATTCAACATTATCCTATCCCTATCAACATTTATTCCCACACATTCACCATTACCATCCATTTCTTATGTCCATCCTTGCACCAATGATTATTCGTGCATTCCCCACCTTGATATCTATGCTTCCTTGTCCTCAATTTATCCATGTCATGTGGGTTCACTCCAACACCACATGGAATTGCCCCATACAATTAAAAAAAAAGTTTAAATTTGTCAACTCTTGCCTATTTCGTTAATTATTATGAGTTGACTACATATACATTTATGAAGTTCATTGCTATGTTATGGTATGTAAAGGCATTCAATGTACATTAATTCATATCAATGATAAAAAAAAATTCTAATCATTACAAGGAGAATCATTTTAGGAATGTTTCATTTTGGAATAGTAAAAGGAATCTTAATCTGCATCGAAGTCATCTAGGACACTTGCATGCTTGAGAGTGTTGTCTTCAAAGTTATGGAACATGGAATCGATCCCGCACAATACATATTTAATGTAACATGGAATCAATCCTGTACAATACATTTTCAACCTAAAATGAATATAATGATTGATATAAACTTGAAGCAATAAATAATTAATTTTATATCATAAATGAGTAAAATGTATGAAACAATTCTTCATCATAATTCCTTAAACTAAGTACCTAATTCTCCTCATTTAAATTTCATTAACATTTATTACATATTTACCATTCCAATATATATTAGATTTATTGTACATTTACCAATCTAAACTCATTTTAACTGAACTAGCCTAGATTCCTAACAAAAAGTAATTTGCCTTTTATAATTACTAGCAATTGCACCTTGGTGTGCAATGGGTACGCCGAAGAGTTGTGGAAGGTCAATTAAGGAAAAAATTGGTTTAATATCAAACTCTAACCATCTTAGACAAGTAAGTACCAAACAATTGGAGACAAAGGAAGTTGGTTATGCCACTTAAAGGAGTTGCTAGGTTAACCTGCATAATTAGAAAAGTTCAAAATGGGAAATTATGGAAACGTACTGATTCCAGCATGCAAGACAACAAAAAATAAAATTTGACAATAAAGGGAACTAAGAGGGTTAATAATCCTAAATTAGACAAGGAAGACCAATATCCCCTACAACAATGCGTTCACTAGGAGGCAATGTAAAAACCAACAACACCTAAACACTTATGGCACCCCCCTTGATGTTTTAAAGCAGACAACTTGGAAATAAATCGACATAGGCCTTGGCGGACATGAGCAGGATTTTTAGAACAATGATTAAGGACAAACTAATCCAATGGTTTCTGACGCAACCATCAGTTTATCTGACTCACACCTAGCAAAAGACCTTCAATAGTATTGTCATTTTTTACTGTCCGTTCTATTTCTCATACTACTACCTACTAAAATTTTCCTTAAAACAAATCCTCTAAATTAGGAAGATAATCAAATTCCATTACAAAAAGGATCATGTTATGTTTGCAATAGGGGGAGAGAGGGAGATATAGGGATATAAAGAGAAAAAGACAGAGGGGGAAGAGAGAGGGAGAGATGAATATGAAGGAGAGTGAGAGAGACAGTTAAAGGGGGGAGAGAGAGAGAGAGATGAATATGAAGGAGAGGGAGAGAGACAGGTAAAGGAGGGAGGGAGAGAAAGAGAGATGAATATGAAGGAGAGGGAGAGAGATGGGTAAAGGAGAGAGAGAGGGGGGAGGGAGATTTATCGAGATAGAGAGGGATGAGGAGAGAGATAAAGACAAATAGCAAGAAATGAATAAAAAGAGATAGAGAGAGGAGCAAGAGGGAGATAAAGAGATATATCAAGAGAGAGAGGTAGAGATAATGATATAAAATAGAGAGGGAGAGAGATATGGATATAGAGATAAAGAGAGAAAAAAGAGAAAGGAGGTGACATAGATAAGTAATAGAGAGGGAGGTATAGAGAGAAAGGAAGAGTTAGATAGAGTGGAAAAAATAAAGATAAATATAGAGATAGGGAGGGCATAACAGGGATTGTGTATATGAGCTAGAGAGAGAGAGAGATAGAGGAGGGAGAGGGAAGGAGAGAAATAAACACATGATAAATCGAGGGAGGGAGAGAAATAGAAAGATGGAGAGATAATGATACAAATGAGAGATAGAGAGATAGATATAACTTCGAAAAGGTAGAGGGTGAGAGAGAGAGAGATGGAAGGAGAGAGGAAGAGGGAGAGGGAGCAATATAGATAGAAAGAGGGAGGCAATGAGAGAGAGGGAGATGAAGAGATAGAGATAAAGATATAGGAAGTGATATATAGAGAGAGGTAGAGAGGGATATATATCTAGATAGAGAGATGATAGTAAGTTACATAAATGGTATAGATATAAGTAAATCTATGTGAAAAACATTGATATATATCAATATTAAATTAATTATTTTGACTCTAGAACAATTTTAAAAACATAGTAAATAATATAAATCATAAATCATAAACATGATCTATATTATTATTTTTAAAATAATATATTTATTTTAAAATAAAATAATATATATCCTTAATTTATTTACTTTTAGTTTCATGTAAAAAATACTTATTTTTAAATTGGAATTTTTTTAATATAAATATAATATAATATAATATAATTTAAAATAGTATAAATTGTATTATAATATAAAATATTAAGAAAAATAACTTTTAATATAAATAAAATATAATATAAACTTAAATTGTATAAATTTTATAAAATTTGAATATTATTGCCGTAATTTTCATTTTACATTATTAAGATCTTGGCCGTAACTTTCAAGATCTTGGTCGTAACTTTCAAGATCTTGGTCGTAATTTTCATTTTAATAAACATACTCTAAAACCCTTGCTCTAAAACCCTTGCCGAAACCTTACTCAGTTCTTATTTAGGCCAACTACTACCCCTATGTAGCACTTTTTTATTGTATTTCTGAATTATAGAAATAATTGAATGACTTAAGCATAACTCCATGAAGCCCCACATAATGACATTCGATTTCTGTTGGTGGCATGACAATAATGAGCGTTTTTGTCTCCATTCTGGATACCACTATTGCGCGGGGAAATCAAATTTCACTCCATTTCATCTGTGGGATTAAGCATGGAAAACATGCACGGAAAAGCAGTGATACCAACGGGAAAAAACTGACGGAAAAGCGGCGAAAATAAAACTGACCAAAATAAACGGTGAAAAAGTACTGGGAAAAATTGGACGGATGGAATGATTTTATTCGTCTCCCGAGGAGTTTCAGCCGTTGATAAGGAAAAATAGGTTGGCTCTTTTCAAATAGGATACGCCTTCGGCGTAATCGGCGTAATAAGGAACCCTAACCCTAGAATTTTCAATAAGGAGGAATCCTTGCCCTATAAACCCGAAGCCATTCATTTGCTGTAGCTGTACATAATTTTCTGAGCGTTTGATTAAGAGAAGGGATGTAATGAACTGAGCGTTTGATTAAGAGAAGGGACGTAATGAACTGATAATGTTTGAAGATGAAAATGTATCAAAACGCAGCAATCAGGTGAGAAGTTGCATATGTTTTACTCTATTTTCGTTTGTTTTTGGTGTTCTGCCCTGTTAAACACCAAAAACAAACGAAAATAGAGTAAAACATATGCAGCTTCTCACCTGATTGTTGCGTTTTGATACATTTTCATTATAGTTTTTGCTATAGTAGCAACATGGACTTGGTGAATCCAGGTGAGAAGCTGCATATGCTTTACATTGTTTTTTTTTGTTTTTTTTCACTGTATATATATATATAAAAATATATATAAAAATATATATATATTTTAGTTTTCGCTATAGTAGTAACATAAATCTGGTGAATTTGTTTCAGAAGTATGGCCAATGAATTTGTCAGGAAGTCATTGTTTCTCAGAATGGGTGGAATTGGAAAGAGAACACATTGGGGTACGGACATTTATTTAACATTTATTTATTGTTATATGATTTTTTAAAAGAAAATTGTGCGAGTCAGTGATTTTTATTATTTTGGATAGTTGAATTGTTACAGCGACTGTAAATTAATATATATTTATTCTCTTTTGTTTTGTTGGAATTATCCAAGGTAATTATTTTTGTATATACTTAAATATCGATGGCATCTAAATTTAATTTTGCTGATACGCTTTTGCCCTGTCAGTCTTTTTCTTACAGAGGGTTCTCCTTGAATCTCTGTTAAAATATTTCAGAGGTGTTTTTTCTTTATTATTATTCTCTGTTAAAATGTAGTCAACAATTCCAACTCCACTATTATTTAGTTTTCTCTCATTATAATTAATTACATAAAATAAACAACATAACTACTGGAAATTGAAATGAAACACTTTTTAACTGCTAAATTTCTAAGACCTTTTTTTCTCTAGCATAACAGGTTTGACAGAAAACTCCAAACCGAGAATTCTGTATGTCTCTCTTTGTCTACAACTGAAAACACACACCTTGGCCATTTTGCTCTCTAGAATGTCTCGTGATAGCAGAAAAAGTTTCTCATCAACTGAGGACCACGAAGAATGTTAGAAAACACACCACTAATTAAATATTCCCAAATCTGTGGGTCTACAAAACTCTAATCTTTTAAAAAAATTCATAACATTTGGTTTAAAAATAAATTACCCTTTCAAATCATGCCCCGAAATCCTTCAAGAATTATACATTGAATGATTACCACGACGACTCAAAGCTCAAGAAAATCAAGAACCTTTCACTCACACTAGCATTAGTTTAGGCTCACGTTCCTTACCTTCGTCTGTCTTTTCCTTACCTTCCTCAATTGCATGAGATATAACCTAGTAGTTCTGAAAGGAGTCCTGACTCTATCGATTAACATGCATTACTTCGTCTGTCTTCTCCTTACCTTCCTTAATTGCATGAGATATAACCTAGTTGTTTTGAAAGGAGGCCTGATTTTCTATCGATTAAAATGCATTACAGATGTGCAAAGGAGGAAATCAAAATTATTGAAATATAAATGAATATCTTGCATACAGTGCTCATTTTAACTAAACTGTCAAATGCTTAATAGAGGAACTTCTAATGGAGAGTGTACATATTCCTATATATATAGTTAGTTGTTCTTTTTTATTGTTGCTTTGCCATGTATTTGCTTTCTGGCAGTTTAAAATACATTTTCTTCAAAATCTTCCCTGCTCAAATCAAGTCAGACAAACTCCAAGGCATTTTCACTTAAGGAAAATTTATGGAAAATTAATCACAAACTTTTAATGCGATGAATTTTCCACGGCAGTGAATTGCTGGTGGTGATTTTTCTTTGAGATGAATTTGTAATGATGGTGAATTTTCCCGCGGTGAATTGTTGGTTGTGAATTTTCCGACGGTTTATTGTTGGCGGTGAATTTTCCTAGAACCCTCCAAGACATAACCTTCATAGAGAAAGTGAGTATCCTCCAACAACAAGCAGATATATCAATTCACCAAAGAACCCCGAGTAGCCAGAAAATAAGTACCCTTCCATGATGATTGCAAGACACCATAATAATTAGGTCTGCGACGTTGTGAAGTCTGAGCGCGCTTTGCTTGCTTTCGTTTTCTTCTTCCGCGAGGAGGAAAATGAGTAGAATTTAGAGGAGGATGTACCTTCCACAGAGTTTCCATTCCCTTATGTGTCATCCGTAGCAACCGATCAAGTTTTCCACCTTTTGGTGCCTGCATTTCTTGTATAATTTTGATACAATACCATCCACATCCTAAGGAAAATGTTATCATATTTCATCCCCATTTCGGAGTTTCTTGCTTTTAGATCTTCACTTTCACCGTGGATTTTATTGAAGAGTTGGATATCATACAGGAAAGGCACTCATCTATTATACGGTTACAATAAAATATGGAATGAAGTTACTGATTGCTGATTTTATGAAAATTCTATGTTTTTACATATGTATTTTCTAGGATTAACTTCTACTGAAGTACCTTTCAATTTTTATTTTCTATCTAGAATCATGGGCTATAAATAAGCGGACTAAAACTAATGATATTGCTACCAAATAAATCATTATCAGTCTGGCCCTGAGAGATTCTTACGTAGATGTGAATCAAAGTTGATATTAGTGACTTAAACCTTATTCATAACCTTTGTCCCAGTACGTTGTCTACAGAGGAATTTCTTTTCCAAAAATGGGGTAGTCTGGGGTTGTGTTAAGAGAGTCTCTTATGGCCTCCTTTCTTCTTGTCATCTATTTTATTTTTTAAAGGGAGGGAAATGATAGACAATTCTACAGTTCTGAGAGAATGACTCAAAAGTTTCTATTTTCTCTCTTCATATATCTATGGTATCTGTTCAATTAATATTTGTTAAACAGATATTTCTTGTCGAAGATCATATGATTCACTGTTGAACCTACTCGAAGAGCTTGAACTTGGAACACATAGGATAAAAAAGAATATTTTATTTATGTGACGTTTCTGACCAGACTGCATAAGACTATTTTGCCAAGAGTTTTCTTATGCAGTCTGATCCAGATATCTTGCATACATGGATACACTGCAAACAAATTAATCTTAGAACAGAGAATAGTTCAGGTCATCATAAAGGAATCTATCTTAGCGTATAGAGAAAACACTGATTTTGATATACTAGCTTTGTGCTTGATAAGAAGTAACTGTACGATCAAATAATATTTCCATGTGCTGATATCATGTTAAGTTTAGTTCATTTCACTATTACCAGATAGTTTTTAGGATAATGTTGCTGAGGAGGAACATCATACAAAATATTTGGTTAGAGAAGCTCTTTGAAATAAAAAAGCATCCAACTAATTTAAGTGTCAATTAAGATGAAGATCTAAATATGAGTGATTGTGAACTATGTTGCCGGTTCGGGTTCCAATTTGGATTTGGAAAAGGTCAATTATTTTTCCCCGGGGGCAGTGTGGTTGACTTCTGTATTCTGTGACGGTGTGACCTTTCCTGGTTACCTAATACAGGTTAATGGTTTACAGAATGATACTCTTATTAAGTAGGTGGTGTTTTTCAGTCTGTCAAATTATGTGATGTTTTTGTGATACCCTAATCCTCACATTCAAAACAAAAAGACGTAATTTCAAATTCATCGCCATACCGTAGCTGGCTTCGTTTGATGTCTGTTTTCCCGAAGAATCAGGGCCTATATATACGCCCTTACCGCAAGGGCTTGAAAGGAAAAATTTGCTTCATAATTCATTGAATTACTTTTATGGTAAATTATTGTGGGTATTACTTGTGATGTGAATTCCCTAGATGTGCCACTCTCGCTTTCGATCATCCAGGTCGGTTTCATTACTGTAATAATTTCTGGTGAATGTTGCTAAAGTCAGTCATATGGGGGATGGTACAAAATCAAATCACGTCCTACGAAAAAATAAAACTTTGAATTTTAGAAATAGGTGATGCTGGGCAACTCTGATTATAAAGGGCCTTTAGCAGCCGGGTTTGCCCATGTTGGCTTATCATGGTTTACAAGCTTTGGCAGGCCTTGGGATGGACGGTGCTTTACTTCTGTGAGGCATCCTAGATCTAATGGAATTTCATTGGACCATTAAATATCCATGAGGGGATGGGGTTGGTGTTGAACCTCTCATGAAACATGGGTCAATGAGTTTGACTCGAAACTACACGGTTGAATCCTGATAGCAATATCATAATAGTTATCCGTTAAATAAATGGAACTGGTTCTGTGATTTTATCTATGGTGGTTTTCATA
Source organism: Sequoia sempervirens (assembly GCA_007258455.2). Classification (NCBI taxonomy): domain Eukaryota; kingdom Viridiplantae; phylum Streptophyta; class Pinopsida; order Cupressales; family Cupressaceae; genus Sequoia; species Sequoia sempervirens. Next base: position 285,859 of record VDFB02265924.1, read on the forward strand.
TATGATATTATTGTAATATCTATTTGTTTCTCCACATTGATAGAAATGAATTTTGGATTTATTTAGTGGATTTGATATTTTTGTTTATTTTGTTTTTCTTGTTTTCTTTGTTTTCCTGGTTATTTTTTGATAATTTTGTTGACAGAATTATTAAATTGGTATTAAATGGATAAATGCAATGGTTACAATTCATTTATGATAATTTTTTAATTTCCTATTATTTTATGTAGGTTGGTATTTAATTCTATTTACATATAACCAATTGTCATTTCAAACAAATTCATCATTTAAAATTTAATCTTTTATTATTATTTTATATTTTATTAATACAATATTATTACAAAAATCAAATTATTTGTATTTATTTTTTGTTTGCATGTGTTTTTTTATGTTTTGTAATTATTCAATCAAAATTAGGAAATTAAAATGTTTGTATTCACTTTTTAAAATATTTAAGTTATGTTTTATTTTAATTTATTTTAATCAAATGCGTAAAATGTAATCAAATGTAAATATTTAAATTAACAATAAGAAACATAAATTAAGTGTGACTTTAATTAATAATGTTAAAGAATTAATACATTTTTTCTTTAATTAATTTTTTTAAGTCTTGTTAATCTACTTTTTTATAGTATGGAGTTGAATGTTATTTAAAATAATGATATTAATTAATATACATAGTTTGCAAGTTTTGACTTCCATTCAACTTGTGACAAGCTGGTTGCCTTTCTAAGAGAAATGCATGTTGATGAACACTACGGATGTACAAGGCGGTGCTTCATACATCAAATTTGTATTCCAAAACTAACTATTTAAAATGTATGTTGATGAACACTATCGACAAGGCGGTGCTTCATACATCAAATTTGTATTTTAAAATTATCTATTTAAACAATGTTCAAATTTGCATTTGAAGATGTGTATATTGTGTACTATTGTAATGAGCTCTAATGACTATTAATAGCGTGCTATATTTTGTGAACTTCTTACAATAAATGTTATTTCTTTAGTGATATGAACGTAGTGTGCTCTGCAGAACTATAAGAAGGTGGTGCTTCATACATCAAATTTGCATTATGAACTATTCAAACAATGTTTAAAGAACTCTAGGTTAGCAGATGTGTATATCATGTACTATTGTAATGATTACGTGTTCTATCGATAATGAATAATGTGTTATTTTTTGTGAACTTATTCTTTTAGTGTGCCTTGCAATAAAATTACATTTCTAAAGTACCTTAATAGTATGTACTACACATTCATTTCAGAACCATGTAAATCGAATGTGATTAAAATGATTCATGTGTTCTACTAACTATAGATGTCTTATTTGTACTTGGTATTTTACATATGCAAAAAAGGTATACTTTTTTTTTGTATGCTCTCACATTTACACCTTAAGACATCGCATTCCACGTATGTATCGTTCCTAGAACTTTTCTCCCAATAACTGAGATTGTTGTTTACACATGATTGTAATTACTAATACAAATATAAAAAATGCACTATTATTCTTTTTAGCTTTTTTTTTAGTAAGTCTAAATATTTACAACGTGAATGTGTTAATCTTATTTTCTATTATAATAAAAACTAGATACATCCATTGTTTATTTCAAATTTCACCCTTGTTTGATAATAGAATGTTTAACTAGTTTGAATTAAAATTGGGTTTTATTTATAATGAACATTGAAATTGCCTAACATTTTATAAAAGGCTATTTTAGAAAAAACCATTTGTTTGTTGTGTCATGGACTTAATGTTCACCACCTTTTGTACTCTTTCTTACATTATATTATGCTCTTACTCATAATTTATTTTTTATTAACAAGGACAACAAAAACTAAACTACCTTTACCTTTGAAACATTATATTTCTTGATAAGTAGGAGGTATTTTTCCACAGTGTGTCAAAAAACCACTACTCATGAAAGATAAGTAGGAGGTATTTTTCTTGAGAGATGGGTTCTTGTTGAGCCACTACTCATGAAACATGGGTCAATGAGTTTGACTCGAAACTACACGGTTGAATCTTGATAGCAATATCATAATTTGACACGCTATGGAAAAATACCTCCTACTTATCAATTGATGAGCTAAAGGGGCTCTATTATGTGGTTCATAAGGCACAACACTTGCTGAAGGTTTTGCAAATGGGGTAACAACTCAAGCGAGCTTAACCTTGGAGAAAAACTCCCTGGTTAAGCGCGCTTGAGTTGGAGCAGTATTGGGATGGGTGACCTCCCGGGATGGACCAGTGCTTCACCTCTGTGAGCATCACCTAGATGCAATGAGTGCTAAGTGGACCATTCGATATCATGAGAGATGGGTTCTTGTTGAAACACTACTCATGAAACATGGGTCAATGAGTTTGACTTGAAACTACACGGTTGAAACCTGATAGCAATATCATAATTATATTTCTTTTTATATTTCATACATTTTTATTTTTTTCTATTCCATACTTTAAAAAAAATCCACTTTACAATTTTTATATTTTTGCTTATAAAGCATAGACTATTTATCACCTAATTTGATTTTATAGGAATATTTCATGAACTACAATGAAAGCATACCTTCACATCTCCAAGTCTTCTCTATTGCAACATTTGGACATTGGAACGAATCAACCGTTAGATACAAATGAATCATTAGTAAGATACAAATAAAATTTGTTTGATGGATTGCATTTTCAAAAATCAACTTTGCCAAGTGTAGTGTCAAACAATGTCGTTTGTGACATTTTCGCACTTGTTTGGATCCTCCTTGTTAAATTAAGCTTAAATTTTGTCTTAATTTAGTGTTGTAACGTGTTAAACACATTCACATTAGGTCTTGGCTTTTGTAAATTAAATGAATTTAATTATGCTTTATTTAAGGTGTTGCAAAAAGTGTTGTGATACACTCACACTAATCTAGGGATTTATTAAATAATTAGGTTTATTTATGTTTTAATTGGCCTTAATTTGTATCTACAAGCTTAATTGTTGCTTAATGTAGTGTCGAAAAATGTTGTTTGTGACATTTTCACACTTGTTTGGATCCTCCTTGTTAAATTAAGCTTAAATGTTGTCTTAGTGTTGTAACGCATTCAACACATTCACATTAGGTCTTGGATTTTGTAAATTAAATGAATTTAATTATGCCGTATTTAAGGTGTTGCAAAGTGTTGTGATACACTCACACTAATCTAGGGCTTTATTAAATAATTAGGATTATTTATGTTTTAATTGGCCTTAATTTGTATCCACAAGCTTAATTGTTGCTAAATGTAGTGTCAAAAAATGTCGTCCATGACATTTTCACACTTGTTTGGATCCTCCTTGTTAAATTAAGTTTAAATGTTGCCTTAATTTAGTGTTGTAACGTGTTCAACACATTTACATTAGGTCTTGGGCCTTTGTAAATTAAATGAACTTAATTATGCCTTATTCAAGGTGTTGTAAGTGTTGAGACACACTTTCACACTAATCTAGGGTTTTATTAAATAATCGAGTTTATTTATGTTTTAATTGGCCTTAATTTGCATCCACAAGCTTTAATTAATGCATTTTTTTGAGGCTAATCACAACATAAATCAACATCCAATCATAATTTAAATATTTTTGGAGTGTTTGACCCAAATTTAGTGATCTAGGACTCATATGCCACCTTGGGTGTATGAGTCCCACCTAAGTTTTGTGGCTCTGATCTCTATTTCACATCATTCTAAGCATTTTTTAAAAATGTGTCCCATAACTTGGCCTAATGGGACTCATATGCCTATTTTGGCATATGAATCCCGCGTGGCCTAAAATTAAATTTAATTCAAAATTCTTGACGATATTTTATTCCCCTAGATTTGATGTCGGCTTGCAATGTTGTGTAATGTCGTAAAATTGCAACCCTTGCAATTTTATATATATTCTTGCATCCGCTTTAGTGTCCACTCCCTTAGCATTTGTGTAGGCTCATTTTAGCCTTTGCATCAACCTTTTTCCCTTCTCAGGATGCTCCGACCCCCTTTTCAGTAGCTACCTTTTATGTGCTAGTTGTGCATTAAACCTTGTGTTTTTCCCATTCATGTTGTTTTGTAACATGATGTCTTTGGACATTAGTGCACCATGTAGACGTCTACATGCTACACTAGCATCCTTCAATATTTCAACATTCAAACGACAGTTTTCGAGCATGTTTGCTACTTGTCACCTCCTTTTGTCGGTGGTAACGGCTCAGGATGCCTTGTAACTGCCTAGGAAACTTATTTTTGCTTCCTTTCTCTCCTTAAATGCCATATTTTCAATTCTATTATCTCTTCCAAGTGCTTCTAGCTTCACCTCCAACTTCTAGCTTCCTTCTAGCCTTGGCTCTAACATTTTCTCTTATTTTGCTTGCACAACTTAATGTAGCTTGCTACAACTTTAAGCACTCTGAAGCTTTTACAACATTCCTTGCAACCCTCTTGGCTCTTGTAGCTCCATCTCCCTTATCTCATGCTTGTGAGCATCTTGGGATTCCATATCCCCTATCTATTGCATCTTTACTTCGTGATACAGGTTCTCCTCCTTGAGTGGGGATTGTTTTTATCACATACATTTTGTGATATAGGTTCTCCTCCTTGAGTGGGGATTGCTTTTATCACATACATTTTGTGATAGAGGTTCTCCTCCTCGAGTAGGGTTTGCTTTTATTACTCATACTTGGTGGTGTAGATTCTACACCTGAAGTGGGTTTTGCTTTCATCACATGCTTTGTTCATTTCAGTTACATTCTCTCTTTCTATTTGACTGTTCATGGAGGTGGGAACACAAAAATGGGGGTTTAATTGATACAAACCCCTATACAGCGCCAACATTTTCTCTAGATATTATGCATGCATGTATTGAAGAAACTCATTTGCTAGAGGCTCCATTTCTTGGGTTTTTGTGAGCTTTTATATCTCATCCTCTTATGATTTATCATCTACCTTACTTTGTTTCAGTTCTATTACATTATGTTATTTTCCTGTATTTTATAAGTTCTTAGCAGTATAATTGTCAGTGGTCACTCTATTGTTTCTCTGTGATAAACTTAGTTCCTGGTCCATATGAGATGTCAGGGCACCTCTGGGACGCCAACGCGCCGCACTGTCATCTGTATTTTGCGCTGATGTCCTTTGGCTAAGAGCTCGCCAGTTTGTCCAAAAAACTATTGTGATCTGCTCTTTTCGATTCTACAACTTTTGCTTTATTCCTTGAGGTAGTTTAAGGCAGTTCGCTTCGTGCCACTCTCCGAATGAAGAGAACTCATGAGTAGCGAATCCCCCTTCTCTACATATAATTTTCTCTACATATAATTTCAAGGGATTAGGCATAAACAAATATAAATACAAGGTTATTTCCCTCATTTTTTACCTAGAAACTTGAGTACTCATGCATTATAGCAAAATTTAATTTACAAGAGCATTCAAGCATTGATTATCAAATGTTTTGGAGCATTATTCAAGTATCAAACATTATGTCAAAGTCTCCATGCATCATGTTTGATTTTGAGCTAACAATTGTAATGTAGGGTGTTGTATTTCAAGCAAGCATTCAAGTCAAGATCCATCATATTCAAGCAATAATCAAGATCTATATCCTTTGGAGCCACTTCATATATGTTTGCAACACTATATTGCTAGGGTTTGGTGAGTTGCAACATTATATTTTGTTCATTCATCATTCTTTTATTCCATTTCATTCTATTTCAAGGTTTGATTACCAAAACGGGGTTTGACCAAGGCAAACCTCTTTCTACTAACAAAACAACATTTTCCTCTCTCTTTAGTGTGTGATTTGCAAATCTAGGCTGAAGACATTGAAAAGAAAGATTGTAAAAAGGTTGTCAAGTTTGCAGTCACTTTGCTTAGAAGATCATAAAAAGACATCTGCAAGTTGCAAATCAAAGTTTCAGACCTAGAAATCAGGTGGAGCAAAAAGAATAGACATTGTAGAACAGAATCAAACTTTGACTTCCGTAAAAAGTAGATCAGGACTAATACGCCATAAGTGATGTATGTGTCCCTATATAGGAAAATTTCTAGATTTTTGTAGTTCCTGAATCAACACTGTCAAATTCTTGTTCTAGACCAGAAACCCTAGTTTGAGATTGATACACTTAGATTGGCATATGAGTCCCAATGTGCCTTAATTTCAATATATTTAGCATTTTAAGTCTTGTTTCAAGCCCCTACAAGTTTCTAGGTGCACACTTCTAGTTTTTTAGCTTCCTATTTTATGTTGCACACAGTTCTAGGTCATTTAGTGAAACCTTGCATATCGTTTAGTTCCATAATTAGGTCTTGTATATCATCCGTCTTTTCAAGCCCTAACTGGGTGGTGAACCCTCTTGTAGTCATAAATCAAACCTTGGGACACCCCTATTGCAGATCTCTTTCCTTCATTCCCTTCTTGGATTGAGATCTCTAGGGTTTCCTTGAATGAGAAGTGAAGAAGATTGTTGTTTTGTCTTAAAACATAACGACAATTTTCCACCTTTCACCAAGAAAGTATAACCATTTTCTAACTTCAAAGATAATTTAAAAGGGTTCTATAGTATAATTCTCTTATACTTGCCCTACTATTCAGATAGTGCACCAATCTGTGACACAATTTAGGTTTCAAATTGTAAAAATTCGCAAAAAAGGGCGAAATTGGCCATTTGGCGCATGCCAAATGACTTGGAGTCATTTGGTGTGCACCAAATTGAAAAGCTAAATAAAAGCAAAAAACACATTTCAAACCCTCATTTCTCTTGAACTCGCGGCTTGGCTTGGAGGATTTGGGGTCTGCAACTCGCCAAATATCATCTATTATTTGCATTGTTAACTTGTTATCTTTCACGA